>CAJQUW010015003.1:0-98104 GCA_907163375.1 Prostheceraeus crozeri
TGAAGTTGCAAAAACGGGGCGACAAACCCGTTACCTGTTAAAAGCTGTTCAAATACTGAGGATTAACTAAAACTCTAGAAGATATAACAATTGGTAAGCCCCCTAAACTTCCTGTGTAAAGAATTTCTCCAATGTCCTTGAGTTCAATTCTTAACTTTTGGTCCATCTCTTCCTTAATTTTTATAATGGCGTATATCAATATAAGTTGATTCCCTTTTTCTTTCATATAGTCGTACTCTATTGTTGTTTTTTCTTTGTTTCTTAGATTTTCGTGGTTCTTTTCAATTCCATTAATGAGTGCGGAGGCGGAGTGAGGGCGTTCATAAATTATACGAAGGATATAATTCGCTTGCGGTTTTCCTTTCTAAGAATTCTCCCTTTTGTATCCTCCACATTTTGTTTCTTTCTATTCTTTCTGGGCGCTATCTTTTTAATAGAAATATTTTTAGGTCACATGTATATTTTAAAAACCTAAGATGGATTAAATTCATGAATTTAAATTCCTCTACATTTTTATATTAGATCGTTCCGAACGTCATGATTTAAGGGTGAAAATTTAAATGTCAAATCTTGCTTGATTTTCAGATGTAGTTGTCCACAAAATCATTTGTCTTGAATGGCTTGCAACTGTGATGTCTCTTCATCTTGAGTTGATGATGTTCCTGGTTGTAGATTTAAAACAATTTGACTTGTTTTCATTATCTTGTTATAATAATCCGTTTCAAGTCATTCATCAAGAGAACACTTCATTCTCGCCGTTTCACGCTTCACAATATATTGGTTCTGTAAAGTTCTTCGCTTGCGTTCTAATGCAGCAGCGCCTTTAACTTCCTTTAAAATTCGCTGTGACATTTCACACGACGTCAAGAAATCATCAAAGTCAACATCACTAAAGTTTTCTAAACTTTTTTGTAGATCCACAGTATTTATAAAGTGTTTCTTCTTTACAAATTTGTTGATCAAGCACACTTTTTTTGCGATTTGTCCTTTTGTCGTTTCAATACGATCGCCCAAATTTTTGCTCATCATGAATAATAGAAGGTATGAGAAGAATTAAAATAACAACTGTCTCGTATATCGTCGTTTTCCTTATGTGTTCTGAGTTCGCAATAGCAACTGCTTTACTATCGATTGTCTTATGTGTTCTGAATTCACAATAGCAACTACTTTTAATCAATTCATGCGGAGAGATGAAACGCTAAATGGATTTTGCGAACGCATTTGCATTTGCAAAACTCACTTTAAAAACTGACAGTAGTAAGAAAGTGACAAACACCCGACCGGCGCGCCCCCTCCCCTCCCCCTCCCCCCTCCCCCCCCCTCTGGAACGACAGAGGTTGTGGTCTGTCGTGGTGTGCCGGCCAGGTGGGTTCACGTTAACAACATGTTCGCTGACTCCCCCCTCCCCCTCCCCCCCCTCGAAAACGACAGAGTGTGAGACTCGGATGTGTTGGTCTCGTATGGGTTGACGTGGCCGACCGCCTAGGTTGACGTGGGCGACCGTCTAGGTTGACGTGGGCGACCGTCTAGGTTGGCGTGGTGGAATGGTGAAACGGACTTTAGATTCGTGATCAGCGTAAAATTCCGCATCGGTATGGTGAATTTGAAGTCAATCGGCGAGAAAAAATGTTTCTTCAAAATTTTGGCAGAGTTAACATTTGGGACGTTTTTGTCTGTAGCGCCCAAACGAAGCATCGGATGAGAAAACGGAGGCCAGATTCGGATTCAGCGTGAAATTCTGCATCGGTATGGTGAATTCGAACGCCATCGGAGAGAAAAATTTTCGCTGACGTCCCCCCCTCCCCCTCCCCTCCCCCTCCCCCTCCCCCCCCTCTGGAACGGCAGAGTGTCGTGGTCGGCCGCCGTGGTGCTTCGGGTCTGAGTGTCGTGGTGGACTTGGGCGACCGCCAGGATTAGTCTTGAGGCTATAGTGTGTGATGTTTTTCGTGCTGAATGTTGGGTTGTAAAATGGGCTGTTTCGAGTGGAAGGAGTGGTCGGATGAGAAAACGGAGGCCAGATTCGGATTCAGCGTGAACTTCTGCATCGGTATGGTGAGTTTCAAGGCAATCGGTGAGAAAAAATTTTCAACATTTTTCGAAAAACGACAGAGTTAGAATTTGGGACGTTTTGGGCTGTAGCTTCAAAACGAAGCATCGGATTGGAAAACGGATTTCAGATTTGGAATCAGCGTGAAATTCTCTATCGGTATGGTGAATTTGAACGCAATCGGAGAGAAAAATTTCACTGACCTCCCCCCCCCTCGGGAGAGCTTGCTTCGATTTTGGCTTCCAGTGGACGGATTTAGTCGTGCCATAGCTCGTTTGAAAGCTAAGAGTGAGACAAATTCAGTGAAAGAATCGGCTTGTTCCTATCTGTCTTCGTTTAGACGTGAGACGCCATTTAAGATTTTGGGACATTGGCGAAAAACGACAGAGTTAGAATTTGGGACGTTTTGGGCTGTAGCTTCAAAACGAAGCATCGGATTGGAAAACGGATTTCAGATTTGGAATCAGCGTCAAATTCTCTATCAGCATGGTAAGTTTCATGTCAATCGGAGAGAAAAATTTTCAACATTTTTCGAAAAAACGACAGAGTTAGAATTTTTGCGATGGCTGCCTTCTGTACAGCCAAAATGAAGCATCGGATGGGAAAACTGACGCCAGATTCGGATTCAGCGTCAAATTCTACATGGAAATGGTGTTTTTCCAGCTCAATCGGAGCACTAGAACCGGAGATAGACGGGTTTTTAGTGTTTGGATGATGGGTATTACGTCATCAGCTGATCGCCACACACTATATAAGCTGGGAACCGACAGAGACTTGTCATTAAGACGAGAGCGATTGTCAGAGGTAGGTCGTCTCTCTGAGCTCCGATGATAGCTTCGGACATTCCAAATTCCGAGTTTTTGTAAGAAACCGACTTAGAAAATTTCATTGCTGATATCAGCTAAGGCGTCAGACTTAGAGGTTCGCCAGGAGATGGCCTTCGTCTCCAGGCCATAAAAGACTCCAAAACTTTAAAGGCTTGTAACTTTGCTTCTACAAGTCCGTTTGACTTGATTCAAAAAAGGTTCGGTCGCTATTGACCTGGCCTAAGTGATAGACTACTTATAAAATTTCATAAGTAGTGCTAAAAAGTTGAAAAATTTAAATTCACTAGTTTTGGAGGTTTTCTGGGGTTTTCGACCCTGCTGAAGTCAATGAAAGCATTTTTAATGATGTCTGAGCCAGTCTTCTCATGGTATAAGCGGCTTTTCACTGAAAGCGAGCAAGACACGGAGAGTTTTGCTGTAATATTCCACTGACAGGGTGTTCCTTCGGGACGGCGGACGATGCCGTAGTGATAAGTGTGGCAAGGGAATGTGTCATATTTGAGACCGTAACCGCTGGGGCAACTCATGTTGGGCATTTGACACAGCTCTCAACGTAGCACTTTGAACGCCAATCGGTTGAGTCTTAGCTATCTTGTCATGGGTGGCCTCTAAACATCTCCATTGCAAAACGCTGGTGAATCAAGCTCTCTACGGCTTGCTATCAAGCTGCTAAAAGTCTGTCCACCTCTTACCAACTCTACAGGTTTTCATGTCTGAGCCAGCCTTCTCATGGTATAAGCGGCTTTTCACTGAAAGCGAGCAAGACACGGAGAGTTTTGCTGTAATATTCCACTGACAGGGTGTTCCTTCGGGACGGCGGACGATGCCGTAGTGATAAGTGTGGCAAGGGAATGTGTCATATTTGAGACCGTAACCGCTGGGGCAACTCATGTTGGGCATTTGACACAGCTCTCAACGTAGCACTTTGAACGCCAATCGGTTGAGTCTTAGCTATCTTGTCATGGGTGGCCTCTAAACATCTCCATTGCAAAACGCTGGTGAATCAAGCTCTCTACGGCTTGCTATCAAGCTGCTAAAAGTCTGTCCACCTCTTACCAACTCTACAGGTTTTCATGTCTGAGCCAGCCTTCTCATGGTATAAGCGGCTTTTCACTGAAAGCGAGCAAGACACGGAGAGTTTTGCTGTAATATTCCACTGACAGGGTGTTCCTTCGGGACGGCGGACGATGCCGTAGTGATAAGTGTGGCAAGGGAATGTGTCATATTTGAGACCGTAACCGCTGGGACAACTCATGTCTCATGTTGGGCATTTGACACAGCTCTCAACGTAGCACTTTGAACGCCAATCGGTTGAGTCTTAGCTATCTTGTCATGGGTGGCCTCTAAACATCTCCATTGCAAAACGCTGGTGAATCAAGCTCTCTACGGCTTGCTATCAAGCTGATCAAAGCAATAACTTGGGATGTTTCCTGAAGGTTTTCAAGTATGCTGAGTTCAAATCTGCTATCAGATTTCAAATTTAACTAAGACTAAGGCAGCTTTGAGGGGTTAGATCCCAGCTACTGTTCACTACCTTTGACTCGGCGTTGCTGTTACCACTTCGGGGCAGTGACAATGATGTCTTAAGCTGTAAATAGCGGGTATCGGGGAAGATCTCTCACTTCCCTAGTGATCAGTACAAGGCCTTCGGGCTGTCGACGGGATCGAGTGCCACTCACTACACTCAAATCTATCATTCCTCACTTAGTGTAAATTACTGACTATACATTTGTCCTGCTATCAGGTTGTTTTGAGTTGCTATCTAGTTGAATAGTCTCTTGCTATCAAGAGATTCACTTCTGCTCATAAAGCACATCATCGCTGTAATACCTCCTTTGCTCGAGCGTTCCTTCGGGACGGCGGGTACTGCCGTAGAGGGATTGTGTTGCACGGGTTGTTCGTCGTTTGTTAGACCGAAACCTCTGAGCCGTTGCTCATGTTGGGCATTCGACTTCATACTCAACGTGACGCTTTCTCTCGCCAGGTCAGAGTACTTCAGCCATTCGACAAAGGTTAGTCTTTATGATATGGAGTAGAGTGAAATGTAATTCATTAGATGCCCCTTCAATGATTGCTCCCATGATAAACGTTGATGAGACAAATGAAATGATTCTCATCTTCCTTTTTCAGTGATTGAAATCTACTAACACACTACCGTATAATCGTCCACTATGGGACAAGACATGATAGAGCCTCCACGCGGTTTGCCCTGGGCAGTCTTCGGACTGGCAAATACTATCATTAAGTTGAATCTGCTATCAGTCAACTTGAACGTTGCGTCGTGTTAGAGGGTATATAAACCACTACCTCTCATTTCATTTCATTTCAATCATGCAGACGCCGAACAGTCAAGTCAGCTCTCCTCGCGGACCGCAGTTAAGGCCGCGAAATTTATTTGAGGAGTTTGTCAGGCTAGAGGAGCAAGACAGAGTTTTTAATAATCTTGCTCGGATTGGCAATCCGATGACAGCAACTGCTGTCAATCCAACGGAATGGCGCTACATTCCACCCTCCACTCACATACCAACTAGCATTGAAGTCGACACTGCTATCAAGGAGAGAGTCAAAGACTCTCTCAGCAGAATTGGTAGGGTGTAAGATGACGTTACTCCCGAGAACGAACCATCGGCTCTCTTAAGGGCCACCATGGGGCAAGACATGATAGAACCTCCTCGCGGTTTGCCCTGGGCAGTCTTCGGACTGGCGAATACTATCATTAAGTTGAATCTGCTATCAGTCAACTTGAACGTTGCAAATGAAGTTCGGTGTAATACTTCCTTTCGACGGGCGTTCCTGTAAAGGGCGGCGGTGAAACCCGTAGCTATGCATACCGCAAGGGACATTCGGCAATGGTCAATCTTGTTAAACCTCTCTGCGTCATGTTTGCAAGTGATTGCCTCTGTCTCAACGTAGTATGCATTCGCGCCAGGGCGACATTTAGCCAACTGTCGAAGGTTGCCTAAAACTTTCCATTGCATACGTTATGAGAACCATGAGTTCTACCTGTCTCTATCAATGAGATGAATTGATGAATGGAATGAAATGGGAGGACACTCACGCGCCACACGCAACATAACACACTTCTCCCTTCCGTAGTCTAACAAGCTCTTTACACATGGATCGCAGTCGATTGCTATCCCTGTATCAGAAGTGTAAGCTATCTTAATTTTATCTAACACTATTTCATCTACCATTATCATCCATATGAAATGTTATAAGAATTGCAAGTTAAACTAAGTGTGCTACTATTTCCAAATGAAAAAGTATACATGGTTAAATCATCCACTGAAGCCCCATTCAAGTAAGTCAGTATGAAAGCAAAGATAATATGAAATAAAAATTTATTATGGCATGTATTTCAAAAGGTCTTCATCGTCAATATCATCCCAGAGTCTGGCTTCACATAGATCACAAAAACAGTTCACTTGCTTCAATCGTTCTTCTACCGCGAGCCTCACTTTGTCGATGTACTCCCACTCCGCTATAGTTCGTGGCTGGGAGTTAGGGGTGTACCATTCCCATAATTGGTGGAGGAATTTGATGCTGGTGATCTCCATCACTATTCGCGAGTGTCGTTAGAAAGTGTATCATGGTTTGTAAAAGTTTTACTGCAACACAGGTTGATGTATAGTTAGAAAAGTTTGATCATCAACGTTGTATTCGTAAGTCTAGTCAGAAACTTTATCATGTTGTACAAAAGTTTTATTGCAATACAGGTTGATGTATAGTTAGAAAATTTGATCATCAACGTTTTATTTGTAAGTCTAGTCAGAAAGTGCATCATGGTTTGCAAAGTTAGTGTAGTCAAATAATTTTACTGTGACACCCGTTTGAGAAAGTAAAGTCTGATCATTGAAGTTGTATTCGTGAGTGTCGTTAGAAAGTGTATCATGGTTTGTAAAAGTTTTACTGCAACACAGGTTGATGTATAGTTAGAAAAGTTTGATCATGACGTTTTATGAAACACACATGTCATGAAATGTAAGCGTTAGTGTAGTCAAGTAATTTACCGCGACGCACGTTTGTGAAAATAAAGTTTGATCATTGACGTTATATGACTGACCGAACTCATCACAGCACTAGAAAGTTTTAGAAGGTTTTATTTACTGCACAGTGTAGATTGTCTTGTAACTTACTTTCACAGTGTTAGAAAGTTTTATTGGAGACAGTTGCCAAATGTTTCCCTATTAGAAATTCAAACTTCATGACTGTTAGATAAGCTTCATCAGGTTTAGTAAAAGCAGTTTTCTACTGCAGTAAGACTGCGAGTTTAGAATGTTATATGAAAACAGTGTTCATCACAGCGCTAGAAAGTTTTACTGCGCTGTGTAGATTGTTTCACACAAGGTCTTATAGTCAGCGTTGAATGTTTTATAAAACCAGATGTTGCCACACACGTTGAGTGTATGAGAGCTAGTTACATGACATTGAATCGCATGGATTGTAAAGTTCATAATCCAAGGCTAGGCTCCTGTACGGTTGGATTTAGGGTTTTATATTACATGCGTTAACCGTTCGTGTAGAATATGTGAAGCAGATGTTCGCTTAAATGCAAATGTTGAAATAAGTTTGTAAGAAATCTTTGACAGGTTGTTGTGAAACGTAGCGAACGTTGAAGAAATGTTTCTGCAGTCACACTCGTTATCGTGCCAGCTTTACTAAATGTATTCTATTCTCCAATGAGGATTGTTGTCTAATGAGAATCAAGCCTTCCACAGTGAGAATTATTCCATCGCTGAATCATACAAGTGATGGACGCACATTCTCTCTTTGGGATATCATTTTCAAAGTGAATGGGCTATATTATGGTCAGCACAAGGATAACAAAATAGCCTCTCTCTCGATATACACTGAATCCATCCTATATATTCCAAAGCCACCCAACGTAGATGACATTATTGACTTCCTTAACGGGGGTGGTACGAAGCGCAAGTCGGACAATAATGCTACCTCCAAACGCAAGTCAAGGAAAGAGAATTGCTAATCCTTTCCTAACTCTACCCTATGACAATTCGCTTATGTGCTTTGAGTGTCGTAGACGTGGTCTTATTAGATACATTTTACTTCTTCGTTGCCATCATATCATTTGTATATTTTGTCGTAAAAAGCATCGATGTAATTCTTCATTTTGTAATATGTTATAGAACGCTTCCTTAGATGTGTAAATTTCCGTTTTAGGCTTCTATCATCATTTTTATGGATTGTGAGGGTGAACCTGTCCAGGAGCTCAGTGCTATTGCTATGAACAATTGGACATATCAGATTGTTAGTGTCTATCATCAACATGCCAACTGCGATCCCAATGTTGATCAATGGGCGAGAAAACACATTCATGGACTTAATCTGAAATATTTGCAAGACTATGGCTTTTCTTGTGAGAGTGCTCTTCTTATTGACTTTAAACGATGGTTAGCTGCTTTCAATGTTATACGCATCTTTTGTAATAATCCTGGTAAGGAGAGGAAAGTATTTCCCAATCTAATAATTGATGATATTTTGCTCCCGCCTTGGGATAGTAGAGTGAATCAACATTATCATGAAGTCACGAAACGTTTTAAGGATTTGTGTGTTCCTATTTTGTCTGTTCGTTGTAGTAGCTACATTCATAACCAATGCTTCTTTCCTCCTTACCTCAACACTGCCAAAGTCCTGTATGGTTATCATTGCTCGCTGTATGATAGTTACCAGCTGTATCTATTTTATCTCTTTCAAACCATTGATTTATAATGCATGCTTGTTACCGTTATTCAATAAATGTTACTATGAGAAGAGTTGTTGTTTTCATGCAATGAATGGGTTAGATAAAGGGCGATCATGTCTTTCTCAAACGACTGTGGAACATTGATTTCCATGATGAAGATTTAAACAGTTAGATTCGATGACGAATAAGATTTACTAGTTTGCAAGTTAGACTAAGCGTTCTATTATTTGTAAATGAAAGATATAGTTTCAACAGTGTGTACGTTAGAAATAAAGTTTTATCTGTTTGTAAAATGAGATTGTAGGATTTACTAGTTTGCAAGTTAGACTAAGCGTTCTACTATTTGTAAATGAAAGATATAGTTTCAATAGTTTACAGATTACAAAATAAAGTTTCAATAGTGTTTATGTTAAAAATAAAGTTTAAGCTGTTTGTGTGTTAGAAATAGAATAAAGTTTCAACAGTTTGTCGATTAAAAATAAAGTTTCAACAGTGTGTACGTTAGAAATAAAGTTTTATCTGTTTGTAAATGAGATTGTAGGATTTACTAGTTTACAAGTTAAGAATAAAGTTTTATCTGCTTGTATGTCAGAAATGAAATAAAGTTTCACCAGTTTAAAAGTTAAGAATAAAGTTTCAATAGTGTGTATGTTAAGAATTAAGTTCTGTCTGTTTATATGTTAGAAATAAAATGAAGTTTCGCCAGTTTACAAGTTAAGAATAAATTTTATCTGCTTGTATGTTAGAAATAAAACAAAGTTTCAACCGTTAACAAGTTAAAAATAAAGTTTCAGATTAAAACTAATGTTTCAATAGTGCGTATGTTAAGCATAAAGTTTTATCTGTTTGTATGTTAGAAATTAAACAAAGTTTCAACCAGATTACAAGTTAAGAATAAAGTTTTATCTGCTTGTATGTTAGAATTAAAACAAAGTTTCACCAGTTTACAAGTTAAAAAATAAAGTTTCAATTGTGTGTACGTTAGAAATAAAGTTTCAATAGCGTGTATGTTAAGAATAAAGTTTTATCTGTTTGTATGTCAGAAATAAAATGAAGGTTCATCAGTTTACAAGTTAATAATAAAGTTTTATCTGTTTGTATGTTAGAAATAAAACAAAGTTTCAACCGTTAACAAGTTAAAAATAAAGTTTCAGATTAAAATAAAGTTTCAATAGTGTGTATGATGGAAATAAAGTTTAAGCACTTTGTGCGTTAGAAATAAAGTTTCAGCCGTTTACAAGTTAAAAATAAAGTTTCAACAGTGTGTACGTTAAGAATAAAGTTCTATCTGTTTATATGTTAGAAATAAGAATGAAGGTTCACCAGTTTACAAGTTAAGAATAAAGTTTTATCTGCTTGTATGTCAGAAATGAAATAAAGTTTCACCAGTTTAAAAGTTAAGAATAAAGTTTCAATAGTGTGTATGTTAAGAATAAAGTTCTATCTGTTTATATGCTAGAAACAAAATGAAGTTTCGCCAGTTTACAAGTTAAGAATAAATTTACCTGCTTGTATGTTAGAAATGAAATAAAGTTTCACCAGTTTACAAGTTAAAAAATAAAGTTTCAATAGTGTGTACTTTAGAAATAAAGTTTCAATAGTGTTTATGTTAAAAATAAAGTTTAAGCTGTTTGTGTGTTAGAAATAGAATAAAATTTCAACAGTTTGTCGATTAAAAATAAAGTTTCAACAGTGTGTACGTTAGAAATAAAGTTTTATCTGTTTGTAAATGAGATTGTAGGATTTACTAGTTTACAAGTTAAGAATAAAGTTTTATCTGCTTGCATGTCAGAAATGAAATAAAGTTTCACCAGTTTAAAAGTTAAGAATAAAGTTTCAATAGTGTGTATGTTGAGAATAAAGTTCTATCTGTTGATATGTTAGAAATAAAATGAAGTTTCGCCAGTTTACAAGTTAAGAATAAATTTTATCTGCTTGTATGTTAGAAATAAAACAAAGTTTCAACCGTTAACAAGTTAAAAATAAAGTTTCAGATTAAAACTAATGTTTCGCCAGTTTACAAGTTAAGAATAAATTTTATCTGCTTGTATGTTAGAAATGAAATAAAGTTTCACCAGTTTACAAGTTAAAAAATAAAGTTTCAATAGTGTGTACGTTAGAAATAAAGTTTCAATAGTGTGTATGTTAAGCATAAAGTTTTATCTGTTTGTATGTTAGAAATAAAACAAAGTTTCAACCGTTAACAAGTTAAAAATAAAGTTTCAGATTAAAATAAAGTTTCAACAGTGTGTACGTTAGAAATAAAGTTTTATCTGTTTGTAAATGAGATTGTAGGATTTACTAGTTTACAAGTTAAGAATAAAGTTTTATCTGCTTGCATGTCAGAAATGAAATAAAGTTTCACCAGTTTAAAAGTTAAGAATAACGTTTCAATAGTGTGTATGTTGAGAATAAAGTTCTATCTGTTTATATGTTAGAAATAAAATGAAGGTTCATCAGTTTACAAGTTAATAATAAAGTTTTATCTGTTTGTATGTTAGAAATAAAGTTTCAATAGTGTGTATGTTAAGAATAAAGTTCTATCTGCTTGTATGTTAGAATTAAAACAAAGTTTCACCAGTTTAAAAGTTAAAAAATAAAGTTTCAACAGTGTGTACGTTAGAAATAAATGAAAGGAAGAACTTCATCGTATGAGTATTCAAAGCATGTTTTGTAAATCAAATGTGTATAGTCCTGACATGATAGAATCAAGCTTGGAACTTAACAAACGCGTTTGTCAAGCTTGATTCTATCATGTCAGGACTATACACATTTGATTTACAAAACATGCTTTGAATACTCATACGATGAAGTTCTTACTTTCATTTATTTCTAACGTACACACTGTTGAAACTTTATTTTTCAACTTGTAAACTGTTGAAACTTTATTTTGTTTCTGACATACAAACAGCTAAAACTTTATTTCTAACGTACACACAATTGAAACTTTATTTCTAACACACAAACAGATAAAACTTTATTATTAACTTGTAAACTGATGAACCTTCATTTTATTTCTAACATACAAACAGATAAAACTTTATTCTTAACATACACGCTATTGAAACTTTATTTCTAACGTACACACAATTGAAGCTTTATTTTTTAACTTGTAAACTGGTGAAACTTTGTTTTAATTCTAACATACAAGCAGATAAAATTTATTCTTAACTTGTAAACTGGTGAACCTTCATTTTATTTCTAACATATAAACAGATAGAACTTTATTCTTAACATACACACTATTGAAACTTTAATGTTAACTTGTAAACGGCTGAAACCTTATTTCTAACACACAAAGCGCATAAAAACTTTATTTCCATCATACACACTATTGAAACTTTATTTTAATCTGAAACTTTATTTTTAACTTGTTAACGGTTGAAACTTTGTTTTATTTCTAACATACAAACAGATAAAACTTTATGCTTAACATACACACTATTGAAACTTTATTTCTAACGTACACACTATTGAAACTTTATTTTTTAACTTGTAAACTGGTGAAACTTTATTTCATTTCTAACATACAAGCAGATAAAATTTATTCTTAACTTGTAAACTGGCGAAACTTCATTTTGTTTCTAACATATAAACAGATAGAACTTTATTCTCAACATACACACTATTGAAACTTTATTCTTAACTTTTAAACTGGTGAAACTTTATTTCATTTCTGACATGCAAGCAGATAAAACTTTATTCTTAACTTGTAAACTAGTAAATCCTACAATCTCATTTACAAACAGATAAAACTTTATTTCTAACGTACACACTGTTGAAACTTTATTTTAATCTGAAACTTTATTTTTAACTTGTTAGCGGTTGAAACTTTGTTTTATTTCTAACATACAAACAGATAAAACTTTATGCTTAACATACACACTATTGAAACTTTATTTCTAACGTACACACTATTGAAACTTTATTTTTTAACTTGTAAACTGGTGAAACTTTATTTCATTTCTAACATACAAGCAGATAAATTTATTCTTAACTTGTAAACTGGCGAAACATTAGTTTTAATCTGAAACTTTATTTTTAACTTGTTAACGGTTGAAACTTTGTTTTATTTCTAACATACAAGCAGATAAAATTTATTCTTAACTTGTAAACTGGCGAAACTTCATTTTATTTCTAACATATAAACAGATAGAACTTTATTCTCAACATACACACTATTGAAACTTTATTCTTAACTTTTAAACTGGTGAAACTTTATTTCATTTCTGACATGCAAGCAGATAAAACTTTATTCTTAACTTGTAAACTAGTAAATCCTACAATCTCATTTACAAACAGATAAAACTTTATTTCTAACGTACACACTGTTGAAACTTTATTTTTAATCGACAAACTGTTGAAATTTTATTCTATTTATAACACACAAACAGCTTAAACTTTATTTTTAACATAAACACTATTGAAACTTTATTTCTAAAGTACACACTATTGAAACTTTATTTTTTAACTTGTAAACTGGTGAAACTTTATTTCATTTCTAACATACAAGCAGGTAAATTTATTCTTAACTTGTAAACTGGCGAAACTTCATTTTGTTTCTAGCATATAAACAGATAGAACTTTATTCTTAACGTACACACTGTTGAAACTTTATTTTTAACTTGTAAACGGCTGAAACTTTATTTCTAACGCACAAAGCGCTTAAACTTTATTTCCATCATACACACTATTGAAACTTTATTTTCATCTGAAACTTTATTTTTAACTTGTTAACGGTTGAAACTTTGTTTTATTTCTAACATACAAGCAGATAAAACTTTATTCTTAACATACGCACTATTGAAACATTAGTTTTAACTTGCAAACTATTGAAACTTTATTTTTAACTTGTAATCTGGTGAAACTTTGTTTTATTTCTAACATACAAACAGATAAAACTTTATTATTAACTTGTAAACTGATGAACCTTCATTTTATTTCTAACATACAAACAGATAAAACTTTATTCTTAACATACACGCTATTGAAACTTTATTTCTAACGTACACACAATTGAAACTTTATTTTTTAACTTGTAAACTGGTGAAACTTTGTTTTAATTCTAACATACAAGCAGATAAAACTTTATTCTTAACTTGTAAACTGGTGAAACTTCATTTTATTTCTAACATACAAACAGATAAAACTTTATTCTTAACATACGCACTATTGAAACATTAGTTTTAATCTGAAACTTTATTTTTAACTTGTTAACGGTTGAAACTTTGTTTTATTTCTAACATACAAGCAGATAAAATTTATTCTTAACTTGTAAACTGGCGAAACTTCATTTTATTTCTAACATATAAACAGAAAGGACTTTATTCTCAACATACACACTATTGAAACTTTATTCGTAACTTTTAAACTGGTGAAACTTTATTTCATTTCTGACATGCAAGCAGATAAAACTTTATTCTTAACTTGTAAACTAGTAAATCCTACAATCTCATTTACAAACAGATAAAACTTTATTTCTAACGTACACACTGTTGAAACTTTATTTTAATCTGAAACTTTATTTTTAACTTGTTAACGGTTGAAACTTTGTTTTATTTCTAACATACAAACAGATAAAACTTTATGCTTAACATACACACTATTGAAACTTTATTTCTAACGTACACACTATTGAAACTTTATTTTTTAACTTGTAAACTGGTGAAACTTTATTTCATTTCTAACATACAAGCAGATAAATTTATTCTTAACTTGTAAACTGGCGAAACATTAGTTTTAATCTGAAACTTTATTTTTAACTTGTTAACGGTTGAAACTTTGTTTTATTTCTAACATACAAGCAGATAAAATTTATTCTTAACTTGTAAACTGGCGAAACTTCATTTTATTTCTAACATATAAACAGATAGAACTTTATTCTCAACATACACACTATTGAAACTTTATTCTTAACTTTTAAACTGGTGAAACTTTATTTCATTTCTGACATGCAAGCAGATAAAACTTTATTCTTAACTTGTAAACTAGTAAATCCTACAATCTCATTTACAAACAGATAAAACTTTATTTCTAACGTACACACTGTTGAAACTTTATTTTTAATCGACAAACTGTTGAAATTTTATTCTATTTATAACACACAAACAGCTTAAACTTTATTTTTAACATAAACACTATTGAAACTTTATTTCTAAAGTACACACTATTGAAACTTTATTTTTTAACTTGTAAACTGGTGAAACTTTATTTCATTTCTAACATACAAGCAGGTAAATTTATTCTTAACTTGTAAACTGGCGAAACTTCATTTTGTTTCTAGCATATAAACAGATAGAACTTTATTCTTAACGTACACACTGTTGAAACTTTATTTTTAACTTGTAAACGGCTGAAACTTTATTTCTAACGCACAAAGCGCTTAAACTTTATTTCCATCATACACACTATTGAAACTTTATTTTCATCTGAAACTTTATTTTTAACTTGTTAACGGTTGAAACTTTGTTTTATTTCTAACATACAAGCAGATAAAACTTTATTCTTAACATACGCACTATTGAAACATTAGTTTTAACTTGCAAACTATTGAAACTTTATTTTTAACTTGTAATCTGGTGAAACTTTGTTTTATTTCTAACATACAAACAGATAAAACTTTATTATTAACTTGTAAACTGGCGAAACTTCATTTTATTTCTAACATATAAACAGAAAGGACTTTATTCTCAACATACACACTATTGAAACTTTATTCGTAACTTTTAAACTGGTGAAACTTTATTTCATTTCTGACATGCAAGCAGATAAAACTTTATTCTTAACTTGTAAACTAGTAAATCCTACAATCTCATTTACAAACAGATAAAACTTTATTTCTAACGTACACACTGTTGAAACTTTATTTTTAATCGACAAACTGTTGAAATTTTATTCTATTTCTAACACACAAACAGCTTAAACTTTATTTTTAACATAAACACTATTGAAACTTTATTTCTAAAGTACACACTATTGAAACTTTATTTTTTAACTTGTAAACTGGTGAAACTTTATTTCATTTCTAACATACAAGCAGGTAAATTTATTCTTAACTTGTAAACTGGCGAAACTTCATTTTGTTTCTAGCATATAAACAGATAGAACTTTATTCTCAACATACACACTATTGAAACTTTATTCTTAACTTTTAAACTGGTGAAACTTTATTTCATTTCTGACATGCAAGCAGATAAAATTTATTCTTAACTTGTAAACTAGTAAATCCTACAATCTCATTTACAAACGGATAAAACTTTATTTCTAACGTACACACTGTTGAAACTTTATTTTTAATCGACAAACTGTTGAAATTTTATTCTATTTATAACACACAAACAGCTTAAACTTTATTTTTAACATAAACACTATTGAAACTTTATTTCTAAAGTACACACTATTGAAACTTTATTTTTTAACTTGTAAACTGGTGAAACTTTATTTCATTTCTAACATACAAGCAGGTAAAATTTATTCTTAACTTGTAAACTGGCGAAACTTCATTTTGTTTCTAGCATATAAACAGATAGAACTTTATTCTTAACATACACACTATTGAAACTTTATTCTTAACTTTTAAACTGGTGAAACTTTATTTCATTTCTGACATACAAGCAGATAAAACTTTATTCTTAACTTGTAAACTAGTAAATCCTACAATCCCATTTACAAACAGATAAAACTTTATTTCTAACGTACACACTGTTGAAACTTTATTTTTAATCGACAAACTGTTGAAACTTTATTCTATTTCTAACACACAAACAGCTTAAACTTTATTTTTAACATAAACACTATTGAAACTTTATTTTGTAATCTGTAAACTATTGAAACTATATCTTTCATTTACAAATAGTAGAACGCTTAGTCTAACTTGCAAACTAGTAAATCCTACAATCTCATTTTACAAACAGATAAAACTTTATTTCTAACGTACACACTGTTGAAACTATATCTTTCATTTACAAATAATAGAACGCTTAGTCTAACTTGCAAACTAGTAAATCTTATTCGTCATCGAATCTAACTGTTTAAATCTTCATCATGGAAATCAATGTTCCACAGTCGTTTGAGAAAGACATGATCGCCCTTTATCTAACCCATTCATTGCATGAAAACAACAACTCTTCTCATAGTAACATTTATTGAATAACGGTAACAAGCATGCATTATAAATCAATGGTTTGAAAGAGATAAAATAGATACAGCTGGTAACTATCATACAGCGAGCAATGATAACCATACAGGACTTTGGCAGTGTTGAGGTAAGGAGGAAAGAAGCATTGGTTATGAATGTAGCTACTACAACGAACAGACAAAATAGGAACACACAAATCCTTAAAACGTTTCGTGACTTCATGATAATGTTGATTCACTCTACTATCCCAAGGCGGGAGCAAAATATCATCAATTATTAGATTGGGAAATACTTTCCTCTCCTTACCAGGATTATTACAAAAGATGCGTATAACATTGAAAGCAGCTAACCATCGTTTAAAGTCAATAAGAAGAGCACTCTCACAAGAAAAGCCATAGTCTTGCAAATATTTCAGATTAAGTCCATGAATGTGTTTTCTCGCCCATTGATCAACATTGGGATCGCAGTTGGCATGTTGATGATAGACACTAACAATCTGATATGTCCAATTGTTCATAGCAATAGCACTGAGCTCCTGGACAGGTTCACCCTCACAATCCATAAAAATGATGATAGAAGCCTAAAACGGAAATTTACACATCTAAGGAAGCGTTCTATAACATATTACAAAATGAAGAATTACATCGATGCTTTTTACGACAAAATATACAAATGATATGATGGCAACGAAGAAGTAAAATGTATCTAATAAGACCACGTCTACGACACTCAAAGTACATAAGCGAATTGTCATAGGGTAGAGTTAGGAAAGGATTAGCAATTCTCTTTCCTTGACTTGCGTTTGGAGGTAGCATTATTGTCCGACTTGCGCTTCGTACCACCCCCGTTAAGGAAGTCAATAATGTCATCTACGTTGGGTGGCTTTGGAATATATAGGATGGATTCAGTGTATATCGAGAGAGAGGCTATTTTGTTATCCTTGTGCTGACCATAATATAGCCCATTCACTTTGAAAATGATATCCCAAAGAGAGAATGTGCGTCCATCACTTGTATGATTCAACGATGGAATAATTCTCACTGTGGAAGGCTTGATTCTCATTAGACAACAATCCTCATTGGAGAATAGAATACATTTAGTAAGGCTGGCACGATAACGAGTGTGACTGCAGAAACATTTCTTCAACGTTCGCTACGTTTCACAACAACCTGTCAAAGATTTCTTACAAACTTATTTCAACATTTGCATTTAAGCGAACATCTGCTTCACATATTCTACACGAACGGTTAACGCATGTAATATAAAACCCTAAATCCAACCGTACAGGAGCCTAGCCTTGGATTATGAACTTTACAATCCATGCGATTCAATGTCATGTAACTAGCTCTCATACACTCAACGTGTGTGGCAACATCTGGTTTTATAAAACATTCAACGCTGACTATAAGACCTTGTGTGAAACAATCTACACAGCGCAGTAAAACTTTCTAGCGCTGTGATGAACACTGTTTTCATATAACATTCTAAACTCGCAGTCTTACTGCAGTAGAAAACTGCTTTTACTAAACCTGATGAAGCTTATCTAACAGTCATGAAGTTTGAATTTCTAATAGGGAAACATTTGGCAACTGTCTCCAATAAAACTTTCTAACACTGTGAAAGTAAGTTACAAGACAATCTACACTGTGCAGTAAATAAAACCTTCTAAAACTTTCTAGTGCTGTGATGAGTTCGGTCAGTCATATAACGTCAATGATCAAACTTTATTTTCACAAACGTGCGTCGCGGTAAATTACTTGACTACACTAACGCTTACATTTCATGACATGTGTGTTTCATAAAACGTCATGATCAAACTTTTCTAACTATACATCAACCTGTGTTGCAGTAAAACTTTTACAAACCATGATACACTTTCTAACGACACTCACGAATACAACTTCAATGATCAGACTTTACTTTCTCAAACGGGTGTCACAGTAAAATTATTTGACTACACTAACTTTGCAAACCATGATGCACTTTCTGACTAGACTTACAAATAAAACGTTGATGATCAAACTTTCTAACTATACATCAACCTGTATTGCAATAAAACTTTTGTACAACATGATAAAGTTTCTGACTAGACTTACGAATACAACGTTGATGATCAAACTTTTCTAACTATACATCAACCTGTGTTGCAGTAAAACTTTTACAAACCATGATACACTTTCTAACGACACTCGCGAATAGTGATGGAGATCGCCAGCATCAAATTCCTCCACCAATTATGGGAATGGTACACCCCTAACTCCCAGCCACGAACTATAGCGGAGTGGGAGTACATCGACAAAGTGAGGCTCGCGGTAGAAGAACGATTGAAGCAAGTGAACTGTTTTTGTGATCTATGTGAAGCCAGACTCTGGGACGATATTGACGATGAAGACCTTTTGAAATACATGCCATAATAAATTTTTATTTCATATTATCTTTGCTTTCATACTGACTTACTTGAATGGGGCTTCAGTAGATGATTTAACCATGTATACTTTTTCATTTGGAAATAGTAGCACACTTAGTTTAACTTGCAATTCTTATAACATTTCATATGGATGATAATGGTAGATGAAATAGTGTTAGATAAAATTAAGATAGCTTACACTTCTGATACAGGGATAGCAATCGACTGCGATCCATGTGTAAAGAGCTTGTTAGACTACGGAAGAGAGAAGTGTGTTATGTTGCGTGTGGCGCGTGAGTGTCCTCCCATTTCATTCCATTCATCAATTCGTCTCATTGATAGAGACAGGTAGAACTCATGGTTCTCATAACGTATGCAATGGAAAGTTTTAGGCAACCTTCGACAGTTGGCTAAATGTCGCCCTGGCGCGAATGCATACTACGTTGAGACAGAGGCAATCACTTGCAAACATGACGCAGAGAGGTTTAACAAGATTGACCATTGCCGAATGTCCCTTGCGGTATGCATAGCTACGGGTTTCACCGCCGCCCTTTACAGGAACGCCCGTCGAAAGGAAGTATTACACCGAACTTCATTTGCAACGTTCAAGTTGACTGATAGCAGATTCAACTTAATGATAGTATTCGCCAGTCCGAAGACTGCCCAGGGCAAACCGCGAGGAGGTTCTATCATGTCTTGCCCCATGGTGGCCCTTAAGAGAGCCGATGGTTCGTTCTCGGGAGTAACGTCATCTTACACCCTACCAATTCTGCTGAGAGAGTCTTTGACTCTCTCCTTGATAGCAGTGTCGACTTCAATGCTAGTTGGTATGTGAGTGGAGGGTGGAATGTAGCGCCATTCCGTTGGATTGACAGCAGTTGCTGTCATCGGATTGCCAATCCGAGCAAGATTATTAAAAACTCCGTCTTGCTCCTCTAGCCTGACAAACTCCTCAAATAAATTTCGCGGCCTTAACTGCGGTCCGCGAGGAGAGCTGACTTGACTGTTCGGCGTCTGCATGATTGAAATGAAATGAAATGAGAGGTAGTGGTTTATATACCCTCTAACACGACGCAACGTTCAAGTTGACTGATAGCAGATTCAACTTAATGATAGTATTCGCCAGTCCGAAGACTGCCCAGGGCAAACCGCGTGGAGGCTCTATCATGTCTTGTCCCATAGTGGACGATTATACGGTAGTGTGTTAGTAGATTTCAATCACTGAAAAAGGAAGATGAGAATCATTTCATTTGTCTCATCAACGTTTATCATGGGAGCAATCATTGAAGGGGCATCTAATGAATTACATTTCACTCTACTCCATATCATAAAGACTAACCTTTGTCGAATGGCTGAAGTACTCTGACCTGGCGAGAGAAAGCGTCACGTTGAGTATGAAGTCGAATGCCCAACATGAGCAACGGCTCAGAGGTTTCGGTCTAACAAACGACGAACAACCCGTGCAACACAATCCCTCTACGGCAGTACCCGCCGTCCCGAAGGAACGCTCGAGCAAAGGAGGTATTACAGCGATGATGTGCTTTATGAGCAGAAGTGAATCTCTTGATAGCAAGAGACTATTCAACTAGATAGCAACTCAAAACAACCTGATAGCAGGACAAATGTATAGTCAGTAATTTACACTTAGTGAGGAATGATAGATTTGAGTGTAGTGAGTGGCACTCGATCCCGTCGACAGCCCGAAGGCCTTGTACTGATCACTAGGGAAGTGAGAGATCTTCCCCGATACCCGCTATTTACAGCTTAAGACATCATTGTCACTGCCCCGAAGTGGTAACAGCAACGCCGAGTCAAAGGTAGTGAACAGTAGCTGGGATCTAACCCCTCAAAGCTGCCTTAGTCTTAGTTAAATTTGAAATCTGATAGCAGATTTGAACTCAGCATACTTGAAAACCTTCAGGAAACATCCCAAGTTATTGCTTTGATCAGCTTGATAGCAAGCCGTAGAGAGCTTGATTCACCAGCGTTTTGCAATGGAGATGTTTAGAGGCCACCCATGACAAGATAGCTAAGACTCAACCGATTGGCGTTCAAAGTGCTACGTTGAGAGCTGTGTCAAATGCCCAACATGAGACATGAGTTGTCCCAGCGGTTACGGTCTCAAATATGACACATTCCCTTGCCACACTTATCACTACGGCATCGTCCGCCGTCCCGAAGGAACACCCTGTCAGTGGAATATTACAGCAAAACTCTCCGTGTCTTGCTCGCTTTCAGTGAAAAGCCGCTTATACCATGAGAAGACTGGCTCAGACATGAAAACCTGTAGAGTTGGTAAGAGGTGGACAGACTTTTAGCAGCTTGATAGCAAGCCGTAGAGAGCTTGATTCACCAGCGTTTTGCAATGGAGATGTTTAGAGGCCACCCATGACAAGATAGCTAAGACTCAACCGATTGGCGTTCAAAGTGCTACGTTGAGAGCTGTGTCAAATGCCCAACATGAGACATGAGTTGTCCCAGCGGTTACGGTCTCAAATATGACACATTCCCTTGCCACACTTATCACTACGGCATCGTCCGCCGTCCCGAAGGAACACCCTGTCAGTGGAATATTACAGCAAAACTCTCCGTGTCTTGCTCGCTTTCAGTGAAAAGCCGCTTATAGCATGAGAAGACTGGCTCAGACATCATTAAAAATGCTTTCATTGACTTCAGCAGGGTCGAAAACCCCAGAAAACCTCCAAAACTAGTGAATTTAAATTTTTCAACTTTTTAGCACTACTTATGAAATTTTATAAGTAGTCCATCACTTAGGGCAGGTCAATAGCGACCGAACCTTTTTTGAATCAAGTCAAACGGACTTGTAGAAGCAAAGTTACAAGCCTTTAAAGTTTTGGAGTCTTTTATGGCCTGGAGACGAAGGCCATCTCCTGGCGAACCTCTAAGTCTGACGCCTTAGCTGATATCAGCAATGAAATTTTCTAAGTCGGTTTCTTACAGAAACTCGGAATTTGGAATGTCCGAAGCTATCATCGGAGCTCAGAGAGACGACCTACCTCTGACAATCGCTCTCCTCTAAATGACAAGTCTCTGTCGGTTCCCAGCTTATATAGTGTGTGGCGATCAGCTGATGACGTAATACCCATCATCCAAACACTAAAAACCCGTCTATCTCCGGTTCTAGTGCTCCGATTGAGCTGGAAATACACCATTTCCATGTAGAATTTGACGCTGAATCCGAATCTGGCCTCAGTTATCCCATCCGATGCTTCGTTTTGGCTCTACAGAAGGCAGCCATCGCAAAAATTCTAACTCTGTCGTTTTTTCGAAAAATGTTGAAAATTTTTCTCTCCGATTGACTTGAAACTTACCATGCTGATAGAGAATTTGACGCTGATTCCAAATCTGAAATCCGTTTTCCAATCCGATGCTTCGTTTTGAAGCTACAGCCCAAAACGTCCCAAATTCTAACTCTGTCGTTTTTCGCCAATGTTCCAAAATCTTAAATGGCGTCTCACATCTAAACGAAGACAGATAGGAACAAGCCGATTCTTTCACTGAATTTGTCTCACTCTTAGCTTTCAAACGAGCTATGGCACGACTAAATCCGTCCACTGGAAGCCAAAATCGAAGCGAGCTGTCCAGAGGGGGGGGACGTCAGCAAAATTTTTTCTCTCCGATTGACTTGAAACTCACCATACAGATAGAGAATTTCACGCTGATTCCAAATCTGGCCTCCGTTTTCCAATCCGATGCTTCGTTTGGGCGCTACACACCAAAACGTCCCAAATTCTAACTCTGTCGTTTTTCGCCAATGTTCCAAAATCTTAAATGGCGTCTCACATCTAAACGAAGACAGATAGGAACAAGCCGATTCTTTCACTGAATTTGTCTCACTCTTAGCTTTCAAACGAGCTATGGCACGACAAAATCCGTCTACTGGAAGCCAAAATCGAAGCGAGCTGTCCAGAGGGGGGGGACGTCAGCAAAATTTTTTCTCTCCGATTGACTTGAAACTCACCATACAGATAGAGAATTTCACGCTGATTCCAAATCTGGCCTCCGTTTTCCAATCCGATGCTTCGTTTTGACGCTACACACCAAAACGTCCCAAATTCTAACTCTGTCGTTTTTCGAAAAATGTTGAAAATTTTTTCTCACCGATTGCCTTGAAACTCACCATACCGATGCAGAATTTCACGCTTAATCCGAATCTGGCCTCCGTTTTCTCATCCGACCACTCCTTCCACTCGAAACAGCCCATTTTACAACCCAACATTCAGCACGAAAAACATCACACACTATAGCCTCAAGACTTATCCTGGCGGTCGCCCAAGTCCACCACGACACTCAGACCCGAAGCACCACGGTGGCCGACCACGACACTCTGCCGTTCCAGAGGGGGGGGGAGGGGGAGGGGAGGGGGAGGGGGGGACGTCAGCGAAAATTTTTCTCTCCGATGGCGTTCAAATTCACCATACCGATGCAGAATTTCACGCTGAATCCGAATTTGGCCTCCGTTTTCTCATCCGATGCTTCGTTTTGGCGCTACAGACAAAAACGTCCCAAATTTTAACTCTGCCAAAATTTTGAAGAAACATTTTTTCTCGCCGATTGACTTCAAATTCACCATACCGATGCGGAATTTTACGCTGATCACGAATCTAAAGTCCGTTTCACCATTCCACCACGCCAACCTAGACGGTCGCCCACGTCAACCTAGACGGTCGCCCACGTCAACCTAGGCGGTCGGCCACGTCAACCCATACGAGACCAACACATCCGAGTCTCACACTCTGTCGTTTTCGAGGGGGGGAGGGGGAGGGGGGGAGTCAGCGAACATGTTGTGAACGTGAACCAACCTGGCCGGCACACCACGACAGACCACAACCTCTGTCGTTCCAGAGGGGGGAGGGGAGGGGGAGGGGGGCGCGCCGGTCGGGTGTTTGTCACTTTCTTACTACTACTGACTCTGAAAATAATTTACGTAGGCGTAAATTGAACTGTCAAAATTTTACCGACGCGTAAATTGAACTGTCAAAATTTTACCGATGCGTAAATTGAAATGACAAGATTTCGCTATTCACAATAATTTTAGGGAAAAGCTGTTCGTTGTTTTCCTTTGCGAGAACAATAAATCTCTCTCTCTCTCTTCAATCATCACTCCTTATCTTTTGATTAAGTGCGGATAGCAACCGTTTTGTTTCATGAATTCATTGTTTCATTGTCGCAAGTGAAGTTGTAAAAGCACCTGTACTTGTTAAAGCAGTAGCAACAACAGGAATTGTAAGAGCACCAGAAGATATTACAATAGTCAGAGCGCCTAAAGAAACTGTTAAGAATACTCCAACTCCTTGTGTTACATTCTTCACTATAGTCCATCTTTTTCTTAATTTTTCATAATGTTGTAGCTTTAACAATAGTTGTATCTCCTTATCTTTTATATACCTTATCCTGTCTTTGTCTTTCACTTCGTTTCGCTTTGCCATATCCATTTCATTGGGAACCGAAGGTTTAATTTCACTTGTTATAAATTGCGATAATATCGGATATAAAGGGGCTGATGGTTCTTTTGTTTTTTCATTTTCATCTTCCATTTTTTAAGCAAATATTTTACTAGAATGAACATTGCTGTTGCTAATATGCATTTGTAATTTCATTTTTTGAAGTTAGGGAGTATTTTATTTTCCTTTGTAAATTTCATGTTATGAATTGGACCCTGTTTTGCATTAGTAATTTCATTTTGTGAATTTCGGGAGGGTCTTATTTTTTTTGTATCTACCTAGGTTTGGGATCCGGTGCAGAGCGAAGCGATGCGCCGGATCCCATACCCTATACTACTGCGAATCAGTAGAGACAGATAAAGAACACCTATCTGCTAATGGAACCAAGTGATTCACGCATGTAAATTTATAAGTCAAATACGGGTGCATAGCGGCATCTATTCCTTACTTGAACGAGCATTTAGTTAAATTTTCTGTACAATAATTTCTAGGTGGCAAGTCAGAATCAAGGCTTAATAATGATAGAAAATATGCTACTACGATTATAAAGAGCAATAGGCCAATACCGAAGATAGCAAAGAAAAGTCATAACAGTTACAACACGCAGTCGGTGACTTTCTTCAAGGACTCCCATTCCGCATCTCTGGAGTCAAATACGGCCTTCGGATGAATGCTTGAATGCTGTGCAGAAGTTCCACTGAGATGGAG
Organism: Prostheceraeus crozeri; assembly: GCA_907163375.1. Classification (NCBI taxonomy): domain Eukaryota; kingdom Metazoa; phylum Platyhelminthes; order Polycladida; family Euryleptidae; genus Prostheceraeus; species Prostheceraeus crozeri. The sequence continues at coordinate 25,293 of CAJQUW010015003.1, forward strand.
ATATTGGACATCAATCATTCTAGGCTTATACGAACATGGGCAACATATCAATCAGGGACTTTTCCTGTGGGGTGTGGGGATACCCACAGATTTTTCTATGGGTATGGGGTGGGGTAGGGATTCATATATCAATCCCCACGGCAACCCTGGTCATAGTACAAGAAAAAGAAAAAAATCACCATCAATAACAACACTCTCGAATCAATACAGACTCAAAAAACCTCCCTCTGAATACCTGGAGCAAGCAATTTGGTCACCACTTTTTGGTGTGGTACCGTGCTAAAGGCCCACTCAAAATCAAGCTGAATCACATTAGCCCAAACGTCACAAAGTGATTATCTTCTAAAAGCTATAGAAGCTGGAGACAGCAAGCTGAGTTCGAGCTGAAATTATCTTACGCATTCCTTAAGTTTGGCAGCTGTGCAAGTAAGACTGACCGGACGGTAAGTAGCCGTCTGTTTACCACTTCCTTTGTTATCGGAAAACATGTAGGCCCTACATGCTTCCAAATGCTTGGCAGAGCCACGATCAAGAAAGAAAATACATTTGTGACAATAGAAGAAGAACCAGAAAAGCATCAACCTCCTTAAAACAGACATTTGGGAGACGATCTGGACCAGGAGACGCAAAACTCCTACGTTTTTAAAGATGGAAGAAAAATAATTTCATGTAAAAAGTTAGCCGTGCAGATGCATGGGTGAGTGGGAATCGGCACATTGGGTAGAGGACACGATTCTTTGGAGAAAGCGCTTTGGTAAAATGCCATAAATATATTGGCCATTATTCCAGTTTTATGCATTATTTTATTACACTCATAAGTACATAAAGCATTAAGGCAGATAAAATATACAAAAATAGGTGTGCAAAGTCAACCTATTAGCATGTCTTCATTCTATGAAGCCATACTAGGGCAAGAAAATGTAGTAATCCGAGGTTGCGAAGCGGACGATCATTCTTCCGATTTTCTTGTCTGCCTAGAAACATAGAACAGCTTATGTTCTAAAATTATGGCAAATGTCCAATAACCAATGGGATTACACGAATATTTCCATGAAATGTTATCTTGACCTCCATAGTCTTCCTAATGTTGAATAACGTTTTCCAACGCTATAATAACCTTTTATAACGTTATAATAATGTGATAAAGCGTTTTCTGTTTCTTTAGAAATTTCCAAATTTCAACATTCGATATCAGATTTGCTTGCATGGACTGATTAATGCTAATCTTAAGATTACGAAGTCTATGTGCCCTCCCAGGGGCAAGATGAAAAATATTGTGCGTAATTGAGCTATGGTACAATGTGCAAAAAGGAAGGCCACAATGTATCCCGTAATTATGATATCTCTATCTATGCATGTGAAAGACATTTTTAAAATTTCAATCAGCGTATATTCAGAAATACAGATTGTAATATCTTGGATTTAATTGCTATGTTCGAATTCAATTCTACAATCAAAAAGGAAATATTGTTGAACGCAGAGCGTCATATTTTTATTATGCTCAATTTCTATGTAAAAAATCTCCGTGCAACAATGACATTTCATGCACGGAGAATATAAACACATTAAAATGGAATAACACAGAAATGAATCAAGAAGTAAGTCACTCGAAAGTTATTGTCACGACTTTTGTTTCCGTGTTAGCCTCAATTTTCATTTTTTTGTTAGGATCTGAGCTGATGTGGCATTCCTTTGAAGCATCCATTTGAATTTTTTCCTTTATTACTGTTGTCGAAGTTGTTGTCGTTGAAGAAGATTCCATTTCTTCGACAGGTAGCAGTGGTGTGTTCAGCATCTGTGAATATAATCGTTTCTCTCCATCCTTCTTGCGCCTGACATATCTTTCCACACTCTTAACATTTTTGTGTCCTGTCACTGCCGCGATATCATTTGATTGTAACCCACTGTCACGCAGGGTCGAGACGACAGTTACCCGAAGACAATGGTTTGTATATATCTTTTTGAGCTTTGCCTTTTCAGAAATGCTCTTCATAAAAGATCCGATGGAGTTTACACCCAAAGATCTCTTTTCACAGTACCAGAATGTTTGGTCTATGTACTTTTTCAACGATATTGGAAATAATAAATTGCAATCCGGTTTGATCTTTGAGAAGTATAGTCTTAGACATGAAACAGGACACCGGTTAGGACATTCAGGAACATAGTATATGCGTGCTTGAGATAAATTTTCGAAGTCTTTGGTTGACAATGATACTCGTACACTTTTGTCTGGTGTCGCTACGCGCTGGTCGTCGCTCTGATCGAGTTCCTATTACATCGAGTTTTATGTGTTTCTTGCATTCGTTTGGTGGAAAAATTTATATCATCAGGAAGCTTATTTCGTCGTCATTCTCATTTTGTGCTCATATTCGACGTTCAGTTTGTACTCATCCGTGCTCCGCGATATTCGGGTTTCTCGTCTTTGGTGCAGTGATTTCTACTCTTGCTGTGTATGTTGTCTTCACTGAGACTGTAGACCCTTAGTGTGCAGTGACGTCATCTCTAGACACATTCAAGTCGATTTCTGATAATTATTGGAACACATTTACGCAGTCAATCCAAATTGGAGAGTGTTCTGGTAGTCTGTTGGTTGAGGTCGCTGCTTTGACATCCTACTGGAAGAGGTTCAAATCTCACTGGTACATTTTGCTCTTGGACGACCTTGAATCATGTCAGATTGCGAAGATTCTTTCTCATTTTCAAACGTGCGACGATTATCTTCTGGTGAGTTTAAAAAACTTTCCAAAAAGCAGCTGATCATAGCTCTGAAGGATGCAGTTGATCATGCAGATTTTCTGGAAAATAGTCAATGCCCTCCTTTGAGATCAACTGATCAGCAAATGCTCAGGTCAATTGTGAATGAAGCTGTTTCTGAAATCAGAAAGGAATTGCTGACAGAAAGTAAGCGACTTATTTCGGAAATGGAACTGAATGTTTATGACAAGCTGCAACATGTCTCCGGAAACATCAGTGATATACAGGAAAACATGGAGAATCGAATTATTAGTGAAATGGAAAGCAGGGAAATGCGAAAGAACAACGCAATGTTTTTCGGAGTCTGTGAATCTAAATCTGATGCCAGAGATAAAACTGTAATAACAGACATTTTATCAGCTGCTGGTGTCAGTCCGGATATAAAGGTAAAGATATGTTTTCGTGTCGGTGCTAAGGGTGTCAAGAATAGACCAATAAAAGTGATCTTTCATTCGTTGGACGACAAGATGTCTGTCCTGAAAAATGCAGCCAATCTCCGACATCTACACCGTGACAACATTCATCGCCGTGTGTTCATTAAAGCGGATCTGACTCCTTTACAGCTTAAGAAAGAGAAGGAAACTGCGAGCAAAAAACTCGCAGAGATAGTGGTGAGAATGTCATCATAAAACATGGTAAAGTGATTCCGGATATACTGCGTCGTGATACAACTGGCAAAATTGACGACCTTAGATTGTCATGTGCATGCTTTAAACCGGACTTTCTAATTGTAACTGAGTCTTGGTTGAAGATGTCCCATGATTACTCGTTATTCCATATAGATGGTTACAACTTATTCAGATGTGATCGAACTCGAACTATCGGTGGAGGTGTAGCAATCTGCTCAAAGTGCAATTTTCGCATACTTAATGTTTGTGATAATAATATTTTCGGAGTATCTGAGTCTCTTTTGATAACCTTCAAACATTGTAATTCATACTACGTTGTGGTTGGTATATGCGTTCCTCCGAATTTAAACGCAGTGCTGAAAAAAGATGTTATTGATCATTTAGTTGAATATTTGGATCGTTGTGTTATTGATTTCAATGAACTACGTATTATAGTTGGAGGAGACTTTAACAATTGTGATACTTCTTATCTCCAAGGAAGTCATGATTTAGTTGAAAAGGTTTTTTGTCCGACGCGTGGTGATTCTATCCTCGACAAGTTTTTTGTAAGCCGGTCTTTGAGTGACAAATACAATGATGCTGTTGTTGGACCACCTCTTAGCAATCGTAGACGAGGATCACATTGTCAGATCCTACTGAGTCCTATTGATTATTCAGTTGATGATGACTGTAAACGCTTATGCCCTGTGTATTCCATCAACAATGAAACTTTATCGATATTTTATCAACGTTTAAACAATTGTCCTTTCCATCGTATATATTTTGAGGAAGACATTGATAAAAAAGTAGACCTATTTTATGAGATGTTTTTCTATTGTTTACAGGCTTTTCCTTGCACGAACGTTGCTATGACGGTTAGAGACAAGCCATGGATGTCGCCTTATCTGAAAGACCTGATAAGTAGGCGTTGGTCTGCTTACAGATCCGGTAATTTTCAGCTTCTTCGTTCATTGAAGATGAAGTGTAAAATTCTTATTCAAAAGTGTAAAGAAGATTGGGCAGCTGACGCTCGGTCATCTACGCGTAATATTTGAAATGTTGTCGCCGAAATAAATGGTAGAAATGTTAAAGACAACATGAGCTCTGTATTATGTGATTTCAATGACAATGTGGAAGCTGCTAATTTTATCAACGAACAGTTTGTTAGTTTTTTCATTGAAAAAACAGGAAGTATCTTTTCATTTGATGATGATGATGATTGGTCCCCTTTGATGGAACCATTCGACGTTTCATGTTTCTTGGAGAGACTGTCCCCACGTAAAGCAACGGGATCTGACGGAATTTCGAATCGATTTTTCAGACTTGCAGCTCCTTTTATTTCTGAGCCACTCTGCCATTTGATCAACAGTTGTGTTATTTTACGGAAGGTGCCTTCTCTTTTTAAGATATGTACTGTTTCACCGATTCCGAAGACCGTCCCCGCTAAACTAAATCAATTACGGCCTATTACGTTGTTGAGCATCCCAGCTAAATTGTTGGAGTTTCATGTCATGGGTAGTATGCGTCATGTTTTGTCTAACAGTATACCATCATGTCAATTTGCCTATAGGCAAAAGTCCAGCACAACTTGTTGTCTTGTATCCATCCATGACTTTCTCACAAAAATGCTGGACAAACCCGACGTAGAATCTTGTGTCATGATAAATTATGATTTTTCTCGTGCATTTGACACCATGGATCACACTATTTTGTTACAAAAATTGTTGAAACTGAATTTTCCGAAAGGTTTTGTTCAACTGATGAAATCATATCTATCTGACAGATTTCAATGTGTAAAAATTCGAGGAATCATCAGTTCGATTCTGAGTGTGACAAGTGGTGACCCACAGGGGTCTTTGCTGGGACCTATGTTATTTACTCTGTATTGTTGCGATTTCTTACCTATTTTTGATAGTACTCATATTGCTCAATATGCGGATGATATTTGTGAAGTTGTACCATTAATGGGCAATTCTGAATTTTCAAATTCTTCGATCGTTTTATCTGAATACGAGCATATGAAGTATTGGGCGGACCAAAATAACTCTAGTATCAATGTTAGTAAAACTAAAGCTTTGTGTTTTTCTAAGAAACGTCGAATTATTCAATTAGAATTACCATTTGAGCCTGTAGACGAATTGAAAACTTTGGGTGTCATTTGGTCTAATACTTTGAAGTGGAAGTCTCATTTTCGTGAAATTGAATTTAAGTGTTTTAAAAGATTATATCTCTTAAGAGTGTTGAAAAATATTGTTACACACGATGAGCTTTGGATCATATTCAAAGCAAATATCGGCAATCTTATTTATTATTGTACACCTTTGTTCTGCAATCTTCAATGTAACTGTCAAAGTATTGTATCAAGAATATTCAAACGTGCTAAAAGAATCACTTGTGTGTCAGATTGTTCGTGTATCAACACCTGGGAAAACTTTAAAAGACGACGTCGAAAACACTTTGTGGATTTTTATGAAAAATGCCAATGTCCTGGTCACCCATTGCATTCAATTGTTATTCATCCAAATAGTCGTGGCCGTGTACTCGTTCCGCATTGCAACACGGAAAGAAGACAAAACTCATTTGTTGTTTTCTCTTCTCTCATTATAAATGACTTACGTGACTTTACTTGAACTCGATCTTTTGTATCTGTATTATGTTATTTTTGATTTTCATTTGATAAATATAATGCTATTCTCTCTTATTCTCTCATTTTTAGTGATGTATGTTGTATTTATGTAAATGTATTCTCGTCCACTTGCATCAAATAAAAATTCCAACGCATTCTTTGGTAAGTCACGCAAAACTTCTCGACCACGCAGTGCAAGGTAGTAAACAATCGAAAACCATGATTCTTCCTGAAGAACTTCTGGCGTGTCACGTTTGAAATAATCTTTGATTTTCACTAAATCATCCTTGTCAATCGAATCGTATTTAACATTGCTGGTGCCTTCATAATTCATCCACTTTTTGACCATTGCTTTCAATATGCCATTAGCCCTCTTGAACTGGACGTCATCATTAATATTGATTCTTCTGTCAACGTTGGGACTATTTAAGTATCTTTGTATCGCTGCACAAATGCAGACCAATGATGAAGCAGAATACGGTTTCCCATCTTTGGTTTTCAACGAATAGTAGATGAAGCATAAATAATTTGCCAGAATATTGATTGGTACCTTTTCGATCTTGGTTGACAATTTATTTTCTTCGAGGAAAGCCTTGAATCTCTTCATGTGCCTCTCTGTTTGAATTTTTGTGGATGTAGGTGTCGCAGCTGCTTCTGTGTTGGTTATAACTTGTAGAATTTCGTCATCAACATCCTCATATACTTCCATATTCTTTAGATCTTCCTGAAAACTTTTACTCAATTCTGTTATGTATCTTTCTCCACTTTCCGTTGTTACCCATTCAAGCATTTCATCACTCAGTACAGATATTTCATTCTCAGGTATATTGTTCAAATTTAACAGTGACATTTTGATCGTGCCTGGTTTGCCAAGATAAACCTACGTTATATAGCATCTGATATTCAACTCAGACCTCAAAATTCAAAATTCAATCGAAATTAAGAGATATCTTAATGATTGGAATGTTTATGATGCATTATGATTTCTTTTTCATGTTTATAGTATGGATCTTTGTATACTGAACTCAAAATCTATGATCTATAACTTAATGGAAGAAAATTTGAACAAGAGCATTGCCGCCTGCAAACAGTTTGTGTACTATGATATCCGTTTCCAAGATCCGTTTCCAAGACTTCCAAGATATTACAATGAAATTTTTATGTTTGATTTCTTATGAAAAATCTCCGTGCACTACGTGCACGGAGATATTTGCACGGAAATCAAATATAATAATGTTATATTGTTTCAGAAAAAATGGATCACCCTTAAACATCGCCTTAACTTCAATTTTGTCTAACTCCGCCAAACTTGAACGAATTTCTCTGAAATTTGGAAGATATGTCAGTTGTGCTTACTAATATCATTGTTGGAAATTTCAAGCATGAGTATTGAGTTGTTTTCCTGTTATAGAAAAAAAGTAGTAGATAATTTGATCTTCATTTGGCAATGTTGCACAAAATCATATCTCACTCTTATAAAATTACATTTGTTTCCTTTGTTATGTAGTATGTTGTTCTACAAGCCAAAAGCTATCAAGCAAAACAAAAATAAAGAAAATCGGTCAATCAGAGCCAGTATAGCACCATTACAACAATAATGTAACTGCTACATGTGATTAACTGGACTTCATGTTCCATAGCTTCCTGACTTCGTTGCGGTGGTGTTGGCAGCACTCCTGATTGCTTTCAGCAAGAAATCTATCTCTTACCGGTTGAAAACAATACAAAGCACAAATGAACAATAACGAGATCGCATCACAAAAGGCAAAGTGTCAGCCTTGCTAGAACTAGGGTTTTCTTTGCGAGCTACAAGCAAGCGACTAAATGTCCCTTACACAAATGTGCATCGATGGCATAATGATGATTTTCGACTCTGTCGTAAAGAGGGCTCTGGCTGTCCACGCAAAACATCCAGACGTAGAGACCGCCTAATTTTGAGATTTGTTATCATATTGAGACTGTATCATAGCTTATCAGATTATATAAGGACATTTAAATATATTAGGGACATGAAATAACATGAAAAATGCTTTCTGCATCATACTTATGTTTTATTTAGTCAAATTTTAGGATGACCCACTTTTTATGAAACGGACTGTATATACATATTACAAAAATGTACAACAACAACAACGGTAACAAGTTTAACGAAGATCGAATGTTTGTTGTTAATGTACAGCTACTAAAAAGAATGAATGCCAAAATATAGTTTGAAAGTCATCAATAATATGTACCGACAATACTGATAATGGTAAATGCAACGTAATCAAATTGAATGGAATTTGAGAAGGCGAAAGTTCATTTACTTTTTGCCCCCTGTATCCCCGAAGACCCACCAAACAGCTTTTCATTATCGCGAATGAAATTTTTGTCCTCAGATGACCTAGGACATTGGCATACCTATCATTAAATTTAATGGCAATAAGAGAAGCAATGCGTTTCATGAAAATGTTTGAATGGGAGCCTGATCCAGATGTTGTGGTAAACATTAATGGGACAAGAGACGATTTCTCTATTTCCGTAACTCTTGTTACATATTTGTGCTTATTTTCTATTGATTTTCTGATGACTTATCCCCCTCCCCATCCCCCCCGGCAAGAAGAGGAAGGAGTTGGCCAAGGATGTGATGGAGGTGATCGGATGAAAGTTGGAAAACCGACCCCTCCCCCCGGGCAGGCAAACTTGGGTTTCATGGTTTTCTCTCTATAATTGGAATGAGAGATTATATGAAGAAACGGCTTTCAGATTTGGAATCCTCATCACTTTCTGCATCTGATGGGTGGGTTTATAGAAAAAGTTGAGACACGTCTCCTGTAGTGTTTTCAGACTTAGGATTTTTGCAGGTTTTGGATGTTTTGGGATGAGAAAGGCCATTTTTCGGGATGAAGGAGTCTTCAGAGAGGAAAACCGAGGCCAGATTCGGAATCTACGTGAATTTTTGGGTCTGAATACTTGTTCCCAGCTCCATCGGATGAGAATTGAGAAACTTCACCCCTCCCCCCCACCCTGCCGGCAAGCCAGCAAGCAGACTTGGAAAACCAGAGAAGGGTTTTGGAAATGACGGGAAGGCAGAAGGCAGGAAAGACTTGTGATATTTCTCGACCGACTTCTCTCCACTATATAAATGGAGTTTCCACCGACAGGCATCAGTTCAATCGCCAGTCGAGATACAGGTAGGTGAACTCCGGAGCTCCGATGATAGCATTGGAAATCTCCAGGCAGATTTTTCGATTGCCGCACTCACCTAAGTTGTCAGAGTGAGTGGAGAGCCAGGAGATGGCCTAGTCTCCAGGCCATCGTAGTAGGCCTAAACTTTAAAGGCATGTATCTTTGCTTGTAGGAATCGGATGCACTTCGTTCAACGTTTGTTCGAGAGCTCATGATTCAGGTCAAGTCATATACTACTAATAAACGTTCTATAAAAAGTGCTAAACTGCCAAAAAATTTAAATTCGTTATTTTTGGATGTTTTCTGGGGTTTTCGACCCTGCTGAATTCAACGAAGGCATTTATAAGTGTGTACGAGCAAGTCTTCTCATGGCTTGAACACCAAAGAAGAGAGAGAGTTTCCCTGACGTTTCACATTTGCCTTTATCATGGTAGATGTTGGTGGTTCTGCTATCAAACAATCACTCAAAGGGTGCATGGCAATGAGATTTTCGGTGTAATACCTCCTGTTGGTAGGCTTTCTTTCGAGACAGCGGTGAAGTCCGTAGAGATGAGTATTGCATGGGACGTTGGCAATTGCAATCCTTGAGAAACCTCTCTGCGTCATGTTTCCAAGTGGTTGTCTTTCGTCTCAACGTTGTACTCTGGCCGCCAGGGCGACATTTAGCTATCTGCCACAGGTTGCCTTATGAAATCAGCATTGCACTGAGTGCCCTAGCACTCATTCCCTGGTTAGCCATAGGTAACTCATACATGCGAGAATGAACCATGAGTTCATTTATCACCGAGGCTAAATGATGAAGGGATGAAACGGGAGGCCACCCTTGCACCACATGCAACACGCAACAGTCTTCTCTCTTCTGTAGCAAGCAATCTCTTATCATACGAATGAAAAGTCGTGTTTCAACTATTTCATCCACACTTCAACATGGTAGGAATGTTTTATAGAGGGTGTTACATTTAAGAGAAATCAGCATTAGAAACTTCAGGTTTTATTAGAAGAGTCGTCTACTGTAGTGAGAATGTGTAGAAGGATGTTTCATAAAAGCCATGTTCACCGCAGCGCTAGAATGTTTTATCATAACGTACAGGTTTACACCAGTCGTTTACACCAAAATAAAATAGTGTAGGATGTTTTATAAAAGCTGTGCTTTCATCAATCTGTACCGCATGTGTTAGAAGTCTTTAGGTGTGAGTATCATACGAGACAATCATTCAACCTTAGACATTGTTTCATTCTAAGCGACTGTAAAATCTTGTTAGAACTGTGTCATTCATGCTATGTCTCAGATGTGATAGGAAGAAAGATGACAGATGCAGTGGAGTTTAATAATGAATTTTGTTCCTTACGAGAATTTTTATCGTCAAAGGCTCTCGAGGTGTTATTAGGGACTACATCATCTCATTTCATCATGAAAAGGCAGACTTAGAATTTGCTATCGCTAAAGGTTACTTCGTTTTCCAACAGCTCATGGACAGTTTGATGAATAAAGATGTGAAAGGACGTTTAGTTGCAGAGATCGAATATGAGAAAGTGATTGATGAACATGGGGGTGAACGTGTAGTGTTTCATTTTGCATCATATTCTGCAGAGACGATACATGATTCTAAAGATTTCTATCAGCGACACATGGCGAAAATTGCATCTCGACTAGATTCATTTCATGAGCATGGATCCAACTTGCTCTTATGTCGCATAAAACACATTCATATTCAACTCAACGTGCTAAACTAGATTTGACTACAAGATTTGGAAAGAGCAATCATGAGTCAGTCGTCCGCGTGCCTCCTTTTCCCCGCCGCAACGAAGTCAGGGGAGAAGCGGAGTTCTATTATTGGCTATCATAGTGTCAAGTGTGGATTCGCAGGAGCCTATAAGAGCAGTCATCTCCCCATTTTCTCTTCATTTCATTCTCTTGACTTGAAAAGCATGTGTGACTTGCTCAAGCCATTCTCCGTCTCAATTTTGCCCGATTCAATCCTGTTTCCGAATTTGCAAGTGAGTGTCATGACTGTGTGGCCTAAACCTTACCAACATTTTAGAAGAGAGGTGCAGGAGAGTGTGTGGCCGATGATTGTACAAACATATTTTGTCGAACTATCACCGCCTCTACCACCACCGCCACCTAGACATTATACCTTCAAGTCGTTCAAGGATCTAAAGCTTAATTCGAGGCGGAAGGGTACACTCATTAGTTTACTAGATGGAAACGAGGAGCTAGACTTTGGTGAGAAGCTTTAAATCATGTGAACGCCCCAAAAGGTCCTCTTAAGGGCCACCTCATGTGTCACTGCTAAGCTAAGGATTTTCTTTTCTATGATGATCATGAATGTACTTAGTGGTATTCATTCGTTACAGACTGCCATGGTCATGAATCCTACTCCTACTGCTGCATCACTCAATCCTCATCATCACGAGCTGTGGAATCCGAAAATCAAAAAGGTAATTCAAGGCTATCCCACTTGCAAACAACAAGTGCGCTACAACGGTGTCGTTCTCTATCTTCAAACGCCAGCGGTATACTTACCAAAAGTTGATACGCAAGCAAATCGTTGCGGTCAAAATCTGAGTATACCTATCGATTATTGGTTGCGTAAACAGCTTGACATTTTAAAAGACGTTGTGAGGCAAAAGGCTCTTATTCCCACTGAACTATTACATTTGTGGCCAGAAAAGAAAACTTCATATGATAAACCTTTGTATCACGGTAATCGCTGCTTCATTTTACAAAGCGAGTATTGTAAAGTTACTTCAGGAGTGACAGTTAAACAGTCAGTTGAAACAGAATTGTCAACGCTAGGTGCAGGCTTTTATTCCTTTCATATTGAGGTGCCTGCTGTTTATGTGGGACCTCATCAATCTGACGGTAATTTTATTTCTCTCAACTTGCGTATTGCTCAAATTCATCATCAGCCTGAGTTAACAGGTCTTGATCACATTGAGAAAGTCATTGATTCATGTGTTAAAGAGAGTCAAGAACCTGTGACCAAACCTAAACGTCGTCGTGTATCAAAGAAAGTTGGTGCTGCCACGAAAGAGAAATGTTAAATATTCAAATCAGTTAGTTTGTAGTGAATGTGAAAAACGTGGTCTTGTGCGTTATGTTCAATTAATACATTGCAATCATGTCGTTCGTATCTTTTGATATTTGAAGGACGGATATCCTTGTAAAGTTCCTACTCAATGTATTATTTTGCAATGTACATTAAGTCTTTCTAATATTGTAGGTTGATTGAGGGGATTCCAATGCAGGTTTTGAGTGCTAATGCAATGAGGGAAAGTGATCAAACTGTTGTTAGTGTGTATCATAGATTTGACTACTGTCCTCTACACAGAGACGAATGGTCACGACGTCATGTACATGGACTTGATCGTTATATTTTGATTCATATTGGATTTGTAAATGAAACGTATTTGATAAGTGATTTCAAACGATGGCTGTCAGGTTTTCATATTGTTAAAATATTAGGTAATAATTGTGAACGAGAAGCGGCAACACTTCAGTTACACATTGATAACTTATATTTACCACGTTGGGTAGATCGTGTAAGACAAAACTATCATATGCATTGTGATCAAAAGAAGTTTAGAGATGAAATGATTTTTGATATGGCTGTATGTTTCGGTGAGAGGCATCACGTTTACAGACAGCCATCACATTGTAATACTAGAAATAAAGACATCTACATTTCAAAACTCTCTCCACGCTGGCATTGTAGTCTCTATGATGTTTATGAACTGTATCTATATTATTGTCAACAGCATGGGTGTATATAGAGTCTGAACATGTTTTCATGATTTGCATTCACTACTCTCTGATTGCTTTGTCAATTGTATTTGACTGATGTTGAATAAACTTACGGTGGATCATGTTTGTTATTTCTGTTTTATTCATAGTGCAAGTCATTGAAGCAATATTAAATCTAGTGAGTGTTCACAACGTTCATGATGACACATCGTACATTAAGTAACCACATGGGTGATTTGACTCTTGATCAACAAGGATTCGATGGATTTTTAGAAGATTGGAAACTTACATAAAGTAAAGATTAATTATGTGAAAGTGGCAGCAACTGAAAGCCTTCCTCTCTTCAGAAGATTATTAGAGAATTTGCAACCTCAAGATGTGAAGGGTAGACTCATTGCCTACATTGAGTTGAAGGATTCGCAAAAACCACTTCGTTTTGGATCCTATTGCCCAGAATGGATTACTCTTAGTCATCAATTTTATGCACGACATACAGAGGAAATTATGGAGACAATGGAAGAGACGATGGAGGAAATGCATATGTTGTTAAACATATAATGATTCAACTGAGTGTGTTTACAACAACGACTTTGTTTGACAGTCAACATGTTGTGTAGATGAAATAATTCAATAGAGGTCCTTTTTTATTGAGATTTACCTTTTTAATGATTTATAGAGCAAAATGAGTCATTCCGTTTTGCTACTAATAGGTCTTTGTTCGGTAAGGCGGGCAAGTCGCAACATGAGTCACTCTGCCTTGTTGCTAATAGGTCTTTGTTCGTTAAAAGGGGCGTGTCACCTAAGTCTGCGAAGTGAGGACTAGAACGACTTTGTTCGTTGTGAGAGGATAGTTATTGCATATGAATAGGGGCGTGTGAACCTACAGATGAACCACCCACACGGTGAAAAGACCACGCGTGATGAAGCTGCACTCTTTGTCACGTAGCAAAGACAGGGAAAACATGAAAAGGGAAAAGCATGTGATTGGAGCTAGGTGTGGCTATAATAAGGACAACTGAATAATTGCAATCATTTCCGTCCTTGCGCTAACCATGCAATTGATGGAAGCCATCAACTCCTCTGCACTCGCACTGGGTTCACTGAACTCCCTTACTTTAGCATCGGGTAAAAATGCTTTCAATTGTGAGATAACTCATCATGGAAAAGTCGTTACCATAAAAACACCAAGTCATCGGATGGATTATCTAAAGGTTGTCTCAACACAGTATGCATCGCTGTATGTGTGCCGTTAGACTATTGGACACGGTTACAATTCAATACTCTTGAAACATTCCTGAAAAAAAACTCACCATTCCCAAAGAGATTGTTCGACACAATGTTAGTTAATTTGTTTAGTGTTTCATCACGGTCGTCCGCAAATGTTGGTCATTCGTATGAGCAACGGCCGAAATCTTCAAATCTTTCGCTGCGGAAAAATACAAGTCGTAGGAAACCTTTCTCATTTCGTGATGCAGTCCATGTGTTAGGAAGTCGTCAAGAAGATGCGAACAGTCATGTCTCATCTACGCCTCAGTCCCCTGACATTGAAGAATATAGTAGTGTCTGTTCAATTGAAGATGATAGTGAATCTAGCAAACATTAAAACCAGCAATCATTGTATATTTCATGACACTGAACTCTTTCCTGCTGCTCTGATTCGGAAGTGGCATCCTGTAGATATTGCAGTGTTTCACAACGGACATTGTATCATAGCCGGTTTACGTGATGTCAGTAAAGTAGCTGACATTGTTAAATCTTAAATGCGTTATCTGCATGAGTCACAGTTAATAGAATCGTGTTAACCACATGATATGTTTTGAATGAGTCATCCTATTGCTGATGAACTACCGCCCACACACTTGTCGGTGAAAAGGTCATCTACAAGTTTGACTGGCGCTTTATGATGAGTCAGAGTTATTTGTAGACATGCAAGTCAACGACCTAAACTAAATATAGATGCAAGAGGGCGATGTTATCCTACCGATAGAAAAACGTTTGCGAATGATTACTTGATGATGAAACAAGTCAGGAAAGTGACATGTCTTCCTGTAACCCAGAAGATACGTTGTCAGATATAAATTTGACTTTATTTCTAACTTTACAAGCAGTGAAATGGTTGTGATATTATTTCCAACTTTAAAAACAGTCAAATGATTCTGACATTATTCCTAACTTTACAAACAGTGAAGTGGTTGGCATTATTCCTAACTTTACGAACAGTGAAATGGTTGACATTATTTCTAACTTTACAAACAGTAAAATAGTTATGATATTATTCCTAACTTTACAAACATTGAAATGGTTATGACTTAATTTTAAACTTTACGAACAGTGACATGGTTGACATTATTTCTAACTTTACAAACAGTGAAATGGTTGACATTATTTTTCACTTTACAAACATTGACACGGTTGTGACTTTATTTCTAACTTTGCAAAAAGTGGAATGGTTATGACATTATTAATAAGTCAGTCCTATCTATTTGAACCCCAACTTTATGTGAAAAGAAAACGACACAGTATGTACATGATATGTTATTGAAACCCACACAGCTTGTTTGTTATACTACCAATTCATTTCAATGCTAGGTAGAGGTAATTCATGCATCACTCATCTCATGTAACGCAACTTTTCACTTAACATATTCCTACTATGTTTCTACTATGTGTTCTAAACTTTATGAGATCGCTTTCAATACCCTACACTTCTATCTAATGCTTTCTTCATCATACAACCAAGTGAATTAAGTTGATGATACATCATCTGACTACACTCATTGAGTCACATCCTACACGAACAGAAATCGCTAACATGGATCATATAAAAAGCTAAATCTTGTCATAGGGTTGACTATCCTATGGATTTAGTGATTTATCCATGTAACTTGCACGTATAAAACGCTAAATCCCTAAATCTTGACACTGGGACGCCTATCCTGTGGATTTAGTGATTTAGGAGTGTTGCTGTGTAATTCAGTGAACTTATGTCTCTGTCAGCGTATAACTTTTAACATTTATGTAACTTGCTTGGACTAAATTAATTTTGTTGATGGATGATAAAATGCATGCATGCAGTCATTTAGTAGAGTTTTCACTTGTCACTATTTGTAAAGACGTTTTTCCATCACTCTTATTGATTTTCTTGTTCACTGTAAATCATATCAGCAGATCATTTAACGGTTCCAATAAGTATCTGTCGAACAACATTCATATCAACAGTACAAACTTTGCAGAATCCTGAACCTCTATATGACCCTGCATTTCACTTAAGTTTTATTTACTCTTTGGTCATTGTCTACCTAGAGTCCCAAAATGCTTCACATTGTAAAAGTCATGCTGGTGAGATTCACAGTTTAATCACCATGATAATTACTGTAGGTCTTGGTCGTTTGTTGTTAGTTATTATTGTCATTGTCATCATTGCGTCATTTTCATGTTAAATTGTTATGTTCGATGCGTGCGATGTGTGTTGTGAGTGCGATCTGCCTTCATTTCATTTGTCCGTGTTTATTGTATTGTGAACATCGTGAACATCAGATCATCAGCAATTTGCTTTCACTACGTGACTTTACTTTGCGTGGAACGGTGAACAGACATTTCTTCTTGCGTGGCCGTGGTTTATCCTGTACAGTTAAAGGTAATTTGTAAATACGTTTTGTAATTTTTACTTTCATTTGTATAAACGTTGTATTATCATTTCAGATTGAATTGTTATTGCGTTAATAAAAGGCGAAGTACGAAAATTTGTTCCTCTGTCATTACAATCTTTAACTTGGATCAACTGCGAGCAGTGTATCTTCAACTTCAATTTCAAGACTTGAGTCAGAATTGGTCAATTGTTGGTGAACAATCCACAAGCAATTATTCCTCTTGAAATCAGCTCAAGTTCGTGTATTGGGTGATCTATATGGTGTCAAGGTGCAAGTCAAGTAACCTGCAGTGAGATTCTCAGGAGTTGGCGTGAGTTAACTTATCAGATAACCAAAGACTATTTGTGAATAACTTTTGGCATCAATATATAGTCTACGAACATTTCATTAAGCAGTAGCCATTATTGTCAAACATCAATACGTTATTCAGATAAATATTTTGTAATTTCTAATACGTATATTTTTCTGCTTTGAATAGAACTCATTCTTTGTATTTGCTAAGCTTACCTAATCTCCTACTACTTATTTGGGCTTTATAACGCCACATTTTATATTTTTTATAATTTTTGTACGTTAATTTTTCAACTGTGCTCAAAGTTAAGTCTCAGTAGTGTACGTGTAGCTAAGGTTTAAGTCTACTTTAGTACTCGTGCAGGCGTTGTCGCGTTTAGTAAGGCATAATAAACTTAGAAATGAGTGAAGAGGGCATTAAGGCACGCAGCTCGGCGAAGCGAATGTTTACAAGGAGACTAAATCATATTGCAGTAATGCTAGATAGTTTGGTGGATAATATTAGCGTGGAAGAAGAATTGAAGGACCTAACTGTTGCTTACAACAAGGTTGTGGAGATGCATGAGGCGGTATTAGATGAGCAGGAGGGAGATTTAGAGTCAGACGATTATTTGGATGATATAGATATACAGTATATAGACATAAAGGTGCGTGCGAGGCAGGCCATTAAAGAAATGAAAGATAGAGATCGCTTACCTGTAGACGTATCAAGTTTGGATCAGTCGTCTGTAGGAAAGTCTTCGAATCTTCAAAGGGTCATGATTCCAGAATTTTGTGGAAACATCAGAGATTACATAAGCTGGAAAGCTTTGTTCAAGCAAATGGTTGAATCAGAGACCGATGAAATGGCTTTGCTGAGACTCAAACTCGCTCTAAGTGGTAGAGCTAAGCATGATTTGGATGGGTTTTCTACCTACGGGGCAGCGTGGAATCACCTGGATGCTAGATACGGTTGTGTTAAAAGTATTGCAGATTGCTTACTTAAGGATGTACGAAGTATGAAACAAGTGAGAAAAGGCGATTTCAATGCATTTTCACAATTCGCTAATAGAGTACGAGAATTTCTGAAAAAGATGGAAGAGATAAACAGGTATACACAGGCAAATAATATATTCGTTCTGAATGAACTGTTGAGCAAACTTGATTCTGAAGATGTAGTTTTGTACAAACGAGCTAGGAATGGAAACTCGATTGCGGAATTTTCTCGTTGGTTGGAAGTAGTAATAAAAGGTCCATAATAAACACAGCGCGCCCCCTCCCCCTCCCCCTCCCCCCCTCTGGAACGACAGAGGTTGTGGTCTGTCGTGGTGTGCAGGCCAGGTTGGTTCACGTTCACAACATGTTCGCTGACTCCCCCCCTCCCCCTCCGCCCCTCGAAAACGACAGAGTGTGAGACTCGGGTGAGTTGGTCCGACCGCCTGGTTGACGTGGGCGACCGTCCAGGTTGACGTGGGCGACCGTCTAGGTTGACGTGGGCGACCGTCTAGGTTGACGTGGGCGACCGTCTAGGTTGTCGTGGATGGTGAAATGGCTGCCAGATTCGGATTCAGCGTAAAATTCTGCATCGGTATGGTGAGTTTCAAGGCAATCGGCGAGAAAAAATTTTTCTTCAAAATTTTAACAGAGTTAGAATTTGGGACGTTTTGGTGTGTAGCGCCCAAACGAAGCATCGGATAAGAAAACGGAGGCCAGATTCGGATTCAGCGTGAAATTCTGCATCGGTATGGTGAGTTTCAAGTCAATCGGAGAGAAAAATTTTCGCTGACGTCCCCCCCCCCTCTGGACAGCTCGCTTCGATTTTGGCTTCCAGTGAACGGATTTTGTCGTGCCATAGCTCGTTTGAAAGCTAAGAGTGAGACAAATTCAGTGAAAGAATCGGCTTGTTCCTATCTGTCTTCGTTTAGATGTGAGACGCCATTTAAGATTTTGGAACATTGGCGAAAAACGACAGAGTTAGAATTTGGGACGTTTTGGGCTGTAGCTTCAAAACGAAGCATCGGATTGGAAAACGGATTTCAGATTTGGAATCAGCGTGAAATTCTCTATCTGTATGGTGAATTTGAACGCAATCGGAGAGAAAAATTTCACTGACCTCCCCCCCCCTCGGGAGAGCTTGCTTCGATCTTGGCTTCCAGTGGACGGATTTAGTCGTGCCATAGCTCGTTTGAAAGCTAAGAGTGAGACAAATTCAGTGAAAGAATCGGCTTGTTCCTATCTGTCTTCGTTTAGATGTGAGACGCCATTTAAGATTTTGGAACATTGGCGAAAAACGACAGAGTTAGAATTTGGGACGTTTTGGGCTGTAGCTTCAAAACGAAGCATCGGATTGGAAAACGGATTTCAGATTTGGAATCAGCGTGAAATTCTTTATCTGTATGGTGAGTTTCATGTCAATCGGAGAGTTTCAAGTCAATCGGAGAGAAAAATTTTCAACATTTTTCGAAAAAAAAGTTAGAATTTTTGCGATGGCTGCCTACTGTAGAGCCAAAACGAAGCATCGGATGGGAAAACTGACGCCAGATTCGGATTCAGCGTCAAATTCTACATGGAAATGGCATATTTCCAGCTCAATCGGAGCACTAGAACCGGAGATAGACGGGTTTTTAGTGTTTGGATGATGGGTATTACGTCATCAGCTGATCGCCACACACTATATAAGCTGGGAACCGACAGAGACTTGTCATTCAGACGAGAGCGATTGTCAGAGGTAGGTCGCCTCTCTGAGCTCCGATGATAGCTTCGGACATTCCAAATCCCGAGTTTCTGTAAGTAACCGACTTATAAAATTTCATTGCTGATATCAGCTAAGGCGTCAGACTTAGAGGTTCGCCAGGAGATGGCCTTCGTCTCCAGGCCATAAAAGACTCCAAAACTTTAAAGGCTTGTAACTTTGCTTCTACAAGTCCGTTTGACTTGATTCAAAAAAGGTTCGGTCGCTATTGACCTGTCCTGTGTTTTTTAACTTCTAAACTGGTGAAACTTTGTTTTATTTCTAACATACAAGCAGATAAAACTTTATTCTTAACTTGTAAACTGGCGAAACTTCATTTTATTTCTAACATATAAACAGATAGAACTTTATTCTTAACATACACACTATTGAAACTTTATTTTTAACTTGTAAACGGCTGAAACTTTATTTCTAACGCACAAAGCGCTTAAACTTTATTTCCATCATACACACTATTGAAACTTTATTTTCATCTGAAACTTTATTTTTAACTTGTTAACGGTTGAAACTTTGTTTTATTTCTAACATACAAACAGATAAAACTTTATTCTTAACATACACACTATTGAAACTTTATTTCTAACGTACACACTATTGAAACTTTATTTTTTAACTTGTAAACTGGTGAAACTTTATTTTATTTCTAACATACAAGCAGATAAAATTTATTCTTAACTTGTAAACTGGCGAAACTTCATTTTATTTCTAACATATAAACAGATAGAAGTTTATTCTCAACATACACACTATTGAAACTTTATTCTTAACTTTTAAACTGGTGAAACTTTATTTCATTTCTGACATGCAAGCAGATAAAACTTTATTCTTAACTTGTAAACTGGTGAACCTTCATTTTTATTTCTAACATACAAACAGATAGAACTTTATTCTTAACATATACACTATTGAAACTTTATTTCTAACGTACTCTTATTTCTAACATATAAACAGATAGAACTTTATTCTTAACGTAAACACTGTTGAAACTTTATTTTTAACTTGTAAACGGCTGAAACTTTATTTCTAACGCACAAGGCGCTTAAACTTTATTTCCATCATACACACTATTGAAACTTTATTTTCATCTGAAACTTTATTTTTAACTTGTAAACGGTTGAAACTTTGTTTTATTTCTAACATACAAACAGATAAAACTTTATTCTTAACTTGTAAACTGGTGAACCTTCATTCTTATTTCTAACATATAAACAGATAGAACTTTATTCTTAACGTACACACTGTTGAAACTTTATTTTTAACTTGTAAACGGCTGAAACTTTATTTCTAACGCACAAAGCGCTTAAACTTTATTTCTATCATACACACTATTGAAACTTTATTTTCATCTGAAACTTTATTTTTAACTTGTAAACGGTTGAAACTTTGTTTTATTTCTAACATACAAACAGATAAAACTTTATTCTTAACTTGTAAACTGATGAACCTTCATTTTATTTCTAACATACAAACAGATAAAACTTAATTCTTAACATACACGCTATTGAAACTTTATTTCTAACGTACACACTATTGAAACTTTATTTTTTAACTTGTAAACTGGTGAAACTTTGTTTTAATTCTAACATACAAACAGATAAAATTTATTCTTAACTTGTAAACTGGTGAAACTTCATTTTATTTCTAACATACAAACAGATAAAACTTTATTCTTAACATACGCACTATTGAAACATTAGTTTTAACTTGCAAACTATTGAAACTTTATTTTTAACTTGTAATCTGGTGAAACTTCATTTTATTTCTAACATATAAACAGACAGAACTTTATTCTTAACATACACACTATTGAAACTTTATTCTTAACTTTTAAACTGGTGAAACTTTATTTCATTTCTGACATACAAGCAGATAAAACTTTATTCTTAACTTGTAAACTAGTAAATCCTACAATCTCATTTACAAACAGATAAAACTTTATTTCTAACGTACACACTGTTGAAACTTTATTTTTAATCGACAAACTGTTGAAACTTTATTCTATTTCTAACATACAAACAGCTTAAACTTTATTTTTAACATAAACACTATTGAAACTTTATTTTGTAATCTGTAAACTATTGAAACTATATCTTTCATTTACAAATAGTAGAACGCTTAGTCTAACTTGCAAACTAGTAAATCCTACAATCTAATTTTACAAACAGATAAAACTTTATTTCTAACGTACACACTGTTGAAACTATATCTTTCATTTACAAATAATAGAACGCTTAGTCTAACTTGCAAACTAGTAAATCTTATTCGTCATCGAATCTAACTGTTTAAATCTTCATCATGGAAATCAATGTTCCACAGTCGTTTGAGAAAGACATGATCGCCCTTTATCTAACCCATCCATTGCATGAAAACAACAACTCTTCTCATAGTAACATTTATTGAATAACGGTAACAAGCATGCATTATAAATCAATGGTTTGAAAGAGATAAAATAGATACAGCTGGTAACTATCATACAGCGAGCAATGATAACCATACAGGACTTTGGCAGTGTTGAGGTAAGGAGGAAAGAAGCATTGGTTATGAACGTAGCTACTACAACGAACAGACAAAATAGGAACACACAAATCCTTAAAACGTTTCGTGACTTCATTATAATGTTGATTCACTCTACTATCCCAAGGCGGGAGCAAAATATCATCAATGATTAGATTGGGAAATACTTTCCTCTCCTTACCAGGATTAATACAAAAGATGCGTATAACATTGAAAGCAGCTAACCATCGTTTAAAGTCAATAAGAAGAGCACTCTCACAAGAAAAGCCATAGTCTTGCAAATATTTCAAATTAAGTCCATGAATGTGTTTTCTCGCCCATTGATCAACATTGGGATCGCAGTTGGCATGTTGATGATAGACACTAACAATCTGATATGTCCAATTGTTCATAGCAATAGCACTGAGCTCCTGGACAGGTTCACCCTCACAATCCATAAAAATGATGATAGAAGCCTAAAACGGAAATTTACACATCTAAGGAAGCGTTCTATAACATATTACAAAATGAAGAATTACATCGATGCTTTTCACGACAAAATACACAAATGATATGATGGCAACGAAGAAGTAAAATGTATCTAATAAGACCACGTCTACGACACTCAAAGCACATAAGCGAATTGTCATAGGGTAGAGTTAGGAAAGGATTAGCAATTCTCTTTCCTTGACTTGCGTTTGGAGGTAGCATTATTGTCCGCCTTGCGCTTCGTACCACCCCCGTTAAGGAAGTCAATAATGTCATCTACGTTGGGTGGCTTTGGAATATATAGGATGGATTCAGTGTATATCGAGAGAGAGGCTATTTTGTTATCCTTGTGCTGACCATAATATAGCCCATTCACTTTGAAAATGATATCCCAAAGAGAGAATGTGCGTCCATCACTTGTATGATTCAACGATGGAATGATTCTCACTGTGGAAGGCTTGATTCTCATTAGACAACAATCCTCATTGGAGAATAGAATACATTTAGTAAAGCTGGCACGCTAACGAGTGTGACTGCAGAAACATTTCTTCAACGTTCGCTACGTTTCACAACAACCTGTCAAAGACTTCTTACAAAACTTATTTCAACATTTGCATTTAAGCGAACAACTGCTTCACATATTCTACACGAACGGTTAACGCATGTAATATAAAACCCTAAATCCAACCGTACAGGAGCCTAGCCTTGGATTATGAACTTTACAATCCATGCGATTCAATGTCATGGAACTATCTCTCATACACTCAACGTGTGTGACAACATCTGGTTTTATAAAACATTCAACGCTGACTATAAGACCTTGTGTGAAACAATCTACACAGCGCAGTAAAACTTTCTAGCGCTGTGATGGACACTGTTTTCATATAACATTCTAAACTCGCAGTCTTACTGCAGTAGAAAACTGCTTTTACTAAACCTGATGAAGCTGATCTAACAGTCATGAAGTTTGAATTTCTAATAGGGAAACATTTGGCAACTGTCTCCAATAAAACTTTCTAACGCTGTGAAAGTAAGTTACAAGACAATCTACACTGTGCAGTAAATAAAACCTTCTAAAACTTTCTAGTGCTGTGATGAGTTCGGTCAGTCATATAACGTCAATGATCAAACTTTATTTTCACAAACGTGCGTCGCGGTAAATTATTTGACTACACTAACGCTTACATTTCATGACATGTGTGTTTCATAAAACGTCATGATCAAACTTTTCTAACTATACATCAACCTGTGTTGCAGTAAAACTTTTACAAACAATGATACACTTTCTAACGACACTCACGAATACAACTTCGATGATCAGACTTTACTTTCTCAAACGGGCGTCACAGTAAAATTATTTGACTACACTAACTTTGCAAACCATGATGCACTTTCTGACTAGACTTACAAATAAAACGTTGATGATCAAACTTTCTAACTATACATCAACCTGTGTTGCAATAAAACTTATGTACAACATGATAAAGTTTCTGACTAGACTTACGAATACAACGTTGATGATCAAACTTTTCTAACTATACATCAACCTGTGTTGCAGTAAAACTTTTACAAACCATGATACACTTTCTAACGACACTCACGAATAGTGATGGAGATCGCCAGCACCAAATTCCTCCACCAATTATGGGAATGGTACACCCCTAACTCCCAGCCACGAACTATAGCGGAGTGGGAGTACATCGACAAAGTGAGGCTCGCGGTAGAAGAACGATTGAAGCAAGTGAACTGTTTTTGTGATCTATGTGAAGCCAGACTCTGGGATGATATTGACGATGAAGACCTTTTGAAATACATGCCATAATAAATTTTTATTTCATATTATCTTTGCTTTCATACTGACTTACTTGAATGGGGCTTCAGTGGATGATTTAACCATGTATACTTTTTCATTTGGAAATAGTAGCACACTTAGTTTAACTTGCAATTCTTATAACATTTCATATGGATGATAATGGTAGATGAAATAGTGTTAGATAAAATTAAGATAGCTTACACTTCTGATACAGGGATAGCAATCGACTGCGATCCATGTGTAAAGAGCTTGTTAGACTACGGAAGAGAGAAGTGTGTTATGTTGCGTGTGGCGCGTGAGTGTCCTCCCATTTCATTCCATTCATCAATTCGTCTCATTGATAGAGACAGGTAGAACTCATGGTTCTCATAACGTATGCAATGGAAAGTTTTAGGCAACCTTCGACAGTTGGCTAAATGTCGCCCTGGCGCGAATGCATACTACGTTGAGACAGAGGCAATCACTTGCAAACATGACGCAGAGAGGTTTAACAAGATTGACCATTGCCGAATGTCCCTTGCGGTATACATAGCTACGAGTTTCACCGCCGCCCTTTACAGGAACGCCCGTCGAAAGGAAGTATTACACCGAACTTCATTTGCAACGTTCAAGTTGACTGATAGCAGATTCAACTTAATGATAGTATTCGCCAGTCCGAAGACTGCCCAGGGCAAACCGCGAGGAGGTTCTATCATGTCTTGCCCCATGGTGGCCCTTAAGAGAGCCGATGGTTCGTTCTCGGGAGTAACGTCATCTTACACCCTACCAATTCTGCTGAGAGAGTCTTTGACTCTCTCCTTGGTAGCAGTGTTGACTTCCACACTAACTGGTACATGGCTAAAAAGTGGAATGTAGCGCCATTCCGTTGGATTGACAGCAGTTGCTGTCATCGGATTGCCAATCCGAGCAAGATTATTAAAAACTCTGTCTTGCTCCTCTAGCCTGGTAAACTCCTCAAATAAATTTCGCGGCCTTAACTGCGGTCCGCGAGGAGAGCTGACTTGACTGTTCGGCGTCTGCATGATTGAAATGAAATGAAATGAGAGGCAGTGGTTTATATACCCGTCTAACGCGACGCAACGTTCAAGTTGACTGATAGCAGATTCAACTTAATGATAGTATTCGCCAGTCCGAAGACTGCCTAGGGCAAACCGCGTGGAGGCTCTATCATGTCTTGTCCCATAGTGGACGATTATACGGTAGTGTGTTAGTAGATTTCAATCACTGAAAAAGGAAGATGAGAATCATTTCATTTGTCTCATCAACGTTTATCATGGGAGCAATCATTGAAGGGGCATCTAATGAATTACATTTCACTCTACTCCATATCATAAAGACTAACCTTTGTCGAATGGCTGAAGTACTCTGACCTGGCGAGAGAAAGCGTCACGTTGAGTATGAAGTCGAATGCCCAACATGAGCAACGGCTCAGAGGTTTCGGTCTAACAAACGACGAACAACCCGTGCAACACAATCCCTCTACGGCAGTACCCGCCGTCCCGAAGAAACGCTCGAGCAAAGGAGGTATTACAGCGATGATGTGCTTTATGAGCAGAAGTGAATCTCTTGATAGCAAGAGACTATTCAACTAGATAGCAACTCAAAACAACCTGATAGCAGGACAAATGTATAGTCAGTAATTTACACTTAGTGAGGAATGATAGATTTGAGTGTAGTGAGTGGCACTCGATCCCGTCGACAGCCCGAAGGCCTTGTACTGATCACTAGGGAAGTGAGAGATCTTCCCCGATACCCGCTATTTACAGCTTAAGACATCATTGTCACTGCCCCGAAGTGGTAACAGCAACGCCGAGTCAAAGGTAGTGAACAGTAGCTGGGATCTAACCCCTCAAAGCTGCCTTAGTCTTAGTTAAATTTGAAATCTGATAGCAGATTTGAACTCAGCATACTTGAAAACCTTGAGGAAACATCCCAAGTTATTGCTTTGATCAGCTTGATAGCAAGCCGTAGAGTGCTTGATTCACCAGCGTTTTGCAATGGAGATGTTTAGAGGCCACCCATGACAAGATAGCTAAGACTCAACCGATTGGCGTTCAAAGTGCTACGTTGAGAGCTGTGTCAAATGCCCAACATGAGACATGAGTTGTCCCAGCGGTTACGGTCTCAAATATGACACATTCCCTTGCCACACTTATCACTACGGCATCGTCCGCCGTCCCGAAGGAACACCCTGTCAGTGGAATATTACAGCAAAACTCTCCGTGTCTTGCTCGCTTTCAGTGAAAAGCCGCTTATACCATGAGAAGACTGGCTCAGACATCATTAAAAATGCTTTCATTGACTTCAGCAGGGTCGAAAACCCCAGAAAACCTCCAAAACTAGTGAATTTAAATTTTTCAACTTTTTAGCACTACTTATGAAATTTTATAAGTAGTCCATCACTTAGGGCAGGTCAATAGCGACCGAACCTTTTTTGAATCAAGTCAAACGGACTTGTAGAAGCAAAGTTACAAGCCTTTAAAGTTTTGGAGTCTTTTATGGCCTGGAAACGAAGGCCATCTCCTGGCGAACCTCTAAGTCTGACGCCTTAGCTGATATCAGCAATGAAATTTTCCAAGTCGGTATCTTACAGAAACTCGGGATTTGGAATGTCCGAAGCTATCATCGGAGCTCAGAGAGACGACCTACCTCTGACAATCGCTCTCGTCTGAATGACAAGTCTCTGTCGGTTCCCAGCTTATATAGTGTGTGGCGATCAGCTGATGACGTAATACCCATCATCCAAACACTAAAAATCCCGTCTATCTCCGGTTCTAGTGCTCCGATTGAGCTGGAAATATGCCATTTCCATGTAGAATTTGACGCTGAATCCGAATCTGGCGTCAGTTTTCCCATCCGATGCTTCGTTTTGGCTCTACAGTAGGCAGCCATCGCAAAAATTCTAACTTTTTTTTCGAAAAATGTTGAAAATTTTTCTCTCCGATTGACTTGAAACTCTCCGATTGACATGAAACTCACCATACAGATAAAGAATTTCACGCTGATTCCAAATCTGAAATCCGTTTTCCAATCCGATGCTTCGTTTTGAAGCTACAGCCCAAAACGTCCCAAATTCTAACTCTGTCGTTTTTCGCCAATGTTCCAAAATCTTAAATGGCGTCTCACATCTAAACGAAGACAGATATGAACAAGCCGATTCTTTCAGTGAATTTGTCTCACTCTTAGCTTTCAAACGAGCTATGGCACAACTAAATCCGTCCACTGGAAGCCAAAATCGAAGCGAGCTGTCCAGAGGGGGGGGGACGTCAGCGAAAATTTTTTCTCTCCGATTGCGTTCAAATTCACCATACCGATGCAGAATTTCACGCTGAATCCGAATCTGGCCTCCGTTTTCTCATCCGATGCTTCGTTTGGGCGCTACACACCAAAACGTCCCAAATTCTAACTCTGTCGTTTTTTCGAAAAATGTTGAAAATTTTTTCTCGCCGATTGCCTTGAAACTCACCATACCGATGCAGAATTTTACGCTGAATCCGAATCTGGCAGCCATTTCACCATCCACGACATCCTAGAAGGTCGCCCACGTCAACCTAGACGGTCGCCCACGTCAACCTGGACGGTCGCCCACGTCAACCAGGCGCGTCGGACCAACTCACCCGAGTCTCACACTCTGTCGTTTTCGAGGGGGGGGAGGGGGAGGGGGGGGAGTCAGCGAACATGTTGTGAACGTGAACCAACCTGGCCGGCACACCACGACAGACCACAACCTCTGTCGTTCCAGAGGGGGGGAGGGGGAGGGGGAGGGGGCGCGCTGTGTTTATTATGGACCTTTTATTACTACTGTTGGATGAGGAAACTAAAGTACGGAGGAATGTTTCTTCATCTACCGAGGCTAAGGAGTCTAAGGATCAAAAGCGATTTCAAGTGTTCAGTTATCAAAGAAGTGATACTCGTGAACGGACATGTTGGCTTTGCCGCGGTAATCACCCGATTTGGAAATGCCCCATTTTCATCAAGAAGAATATACAAGAACGAAAAGCATGTGTTCTGGAAGCAAATGCCTGTTTCAACTGTCTTAAAAAAGGTCATTTGAGAAAAGATTGCTACCGGAATAAAGTTCGCGGCGTTAAGGGTTGCAAATACAAACATAGTTTCCTATTACATGAAGACATACGCAACGTATCAAACGTAGATGAGGTAAAGACTGATACTGATTCAAAGTCAATTAATACGATGAAAGTATGCAAAGGTCATATACATTTACCGACAGTGAAGATACATGTGTATAACAGGCATGGCGATAGGTTCGTTGCTAATGCATTACTTGATGGTGCGAGCATGCAATCTCTGGACCGGAAGTCCTTCGCAAACAAAATCGGTTTGTCGGGACCTAAGGAAAGGATAGAATTTACTGTTGCAGGTGGTAGCAGGGAGAGTAGCCATTCAAGGAAGTTATCAATTGAATTTTCTTCAATCACGGAAGGGGAACCTAGATTCTCTGTCGATTGCTATGAGCTCCCTACGATCTGTGCAGATATGTTACCTATTGAAAAAACCGTACTGGAGAGTTTTTCTATGATAGAGCCCGATCAATTCTTGCAGGAAGGCCGCAAAGTTGACCTTTTATTGGGAGTAGATATCGCCGCTGTTCATCAAGATTTGGAGATAGTAGAAAACTATCAAGGTAGATTAGCAAAAAGGACACCACTAGGTTGGGTTATTATTGGTGGAGAGTCACGTAATTCAGCACCTGCAATAAACCTCATTCAAATTGATACAGAGCCTCTTGCGAAATATTTTGAAACTGAAGGTATGGGTGTTAGATCCTCGGTTTGCGAAAAGTGTGAAAAGAAAGATTTATTCAGTTAAAAAATAAATCATTCCATCGAATATGTTGACGGACGATACTGCGTGAAACTGCCTTGGAAGGGTGACTCTAATGCTTTACCAAACAATTATGATGTAGCTTTCCAACGACTTAAAAATATTGAGAAGCAGTTGCTTAGAAATCCAAAGCTCAAGCAGTACTATACAGGACAAATTGAGAAGCTATTTAGTGATGGATTTGCTAAACCAGTGTCTGAAGAAGAAATCAACGCGTCTAGTGGATGGTATTTACCTCATCATGTAGTAATCAGAGAAGAAAAGGAATCTACACCGTACCGAATAGTCTTTGATGCTGCCTCAAAATGCAACGGTATATCACTGAATGATTTACTACTTAAAGGCCCGAACTACACTAATTCATTGATTGACGTGATCATGAGATTTAGGGAAGAGAAGATTGCAGTAACAGGGGACATCCAAAAAATGTTCCATCAGATAAGTGTTCATTATGAAGATCAAAAGTTCCATCGGTTTCTCTGGAGGGATTGCGATCTTAGTAAGCAGCCAACGACTTATCAAATGACGAGAGTACCTTTTGGTGACCGGTCTAGCCCTGATATAGCTGGCTACGTCATGCTGAAAGTTGCCGAAGATTTTGCTTCAGCTAAACCAGTTATCAAGGAAATATTAAGAAATGGGCGGTACGTTGATGACATTGCAGAATCTAATGACGACTTGCTGCAAGTTAGAGAAATACTTGAAGGTATCGAAAACGCTCTAAATCAAAGAGGATTTGCGATCAAAAAGTGGAACAGTAATATTTCATCAATTGATCAAACTGATAAGCATAGTTGTACGGTTTTGGGATATTACTGGGATAAAAACGAGGATGTGATCAGTTTGATAAACCGAGTCAAACCATTGAATGACAATCCTTCGAAGAGGCAAGTATTTGGTTTTATTGCGTCTCACTGGGATCCGCTAGGCTTAATCGCTCCAATTTCTATTAGGGCAAAAATATTTTTGCAGGATCTATGGCAAAGGGGCTTAAAATGGGACGACAAAGTCAATCTAGATGGTCATGCTGGTTTGTTTGAAAGTTTGAGTGATGCAAGTGATTTGAAATTTCGAAGATGTATTAAACCTCAAGATTCCCAGGGTGTACAATTTCACGGGTTTGCTGACGCAAGTGAGAAAGCTTATGGGGCTTGCATATTTTTAAGGTGGACCTTGCAAGATGGCTCTTATGAATGTGCCTTTGTTGCTGCCAAGGCTAACGTCACACCCATCAAAGCTCAAACGATTCCACGATATGAACTTGTGGCCTGTACAATGTTGTCTCGCCTTGCTCAAACTGTTTTAAAAGCATTACGGTATAAGATTGACAGTGTTATCCTTTGGACTGATAGTATGACGGCTATTTCATGGATTCACAGTAATTCAAAAGAGTTTAAGCCATATGTTCAAGTTCGAGTCGGAGTAATTCAGAGGATTTTTGATCCATCTATTTGGAGACATGTGCTGAGTCTTTTGAATCCGGCGGACAAGTTGTCGAAAGGAATATGTGTCAAAGACTTGGATAATTTGATAAAAGGACCTCAATTTCTTTCACTAGGTGGGGAGGAATGGCCAGCTGCTGAGATGAAAATAACGGAGAATTTTGACAGCGAAAAGAAAAGGTCTGTTAATACAGTTTCCGATCTTTCTAGCGAAGAGACTACTAGATTTATCGATTATACTACATTTTCTACATTTGAGAGACTGAGAAATGTGATGGGATGGGTCTTGAGATTCATAGATGCATGCAAAAGGAAACCTTCGTAAAGCAAGTTCTTATTTATGACAGAATTAGAAGCGGCAGAAAAATATATTTTCCTGAACGCGCAGAGGACGTTGGACAAATCGAATTTAGTTTCATTAAGTCCGTTCGACGATGACGGCATAATAAGGGCCAAGGGAAGATTGGGCAACATGGGAATATCGTATGCTGAGAAATACCCAATTATTTTAGATGGATCACATCGTCTTTCTATGCTGCTGGCAAAGAAATGTCATCAAGATCTGGCTCATCCTGGATATAAACGCACACTGGCAGAGATGAGACGAAAGTTTTGGGTAACAAGATGCAGCAAACTTTGCCAAGAAATCACTAAAAAATGTGTCAAGTGCAGAAAATTAAGAGGTAAAAGCAGTGAGCAGTTCATGGCTGATCTACCTAGTATAAGAACTGAACTTTATACTCCTACCTTCTATCATACCGTTATCGATTATTTTGGGCCTCTCAAAGTTATCTATGGAAGGAATTCTACGTCAGACGGATATGGTTGCATTTTTTCTTGTCTCACTGTACGCGCTGTACATGTAGAGCTTGTTTGTGATGCATCAACCGAAAGTTTTTTGCTAGCATTCCGTTGATTCTCAACCATACGCGGTCATGCAGAGATTGTTACATCAGACAATGGGACTAACTTCGTGGGAGCCCAGAAATTTCTTACTGAAGTGATACAAAACTGGAATAAAGAGGAAATTCAAGAATTTGCTGCTCAACGAAAATGTGAATTCACGTGGAAATTTTTACCTCCTGGTGCAAGCCATCACAATGGTGCTGCTGAGAGAATGATACGTTCTGTCAGGAATACTTAAGCCGGTGTTTGTGGCTATGCTAAGAAGCGTGAGGAAGTTTGGAGGACATTTTTGCCAGAAATTGCTAATCTCGTTAATTCGCGGCCCTTATATCCATCCAGTACATCAGTATTAGATGAACCGCCAATTTCCCCGAACCATTTTTTATGCGGACATAATAACGTTGAAGTTCCCCAATTCATTTTGACCAATGGTAAATTACAGAAAATGAATCAAGTACAAGCCCTTGTTAACGAAGTTTGGGAAAATTGGATGAGACATTATATTCCAACGTTAATGCAAAGAAACAAATGGACCAAACAGAGAGAAAATATTGACAAAGGAGATGTGGTACTTCTCATCGACAGAAATCTAGCACGCGGGAAATGGCAAATGGGTATAGTTGAGGAGGCATATCCAAGTAGTGATGGGTTGGTAAGGTCGGTCAAGATCAAGGTTTACGACGTAAAAAATAAACGCTATTCTTTTTTTGCTAGACCTATTGCAAAAGTCTGTCTTCTATCTTCTGCTTTCGAATTAGGTAATTTGCCCTAGCTGCCTTTTGAAATTTTTTCATTTTTTTATTAGTAATATAGAGCTTCATATTTTTTTATAATTTCAATACGATACTGTTACTGATACTCTTTGTTGGCTTCACACTTTTTCCTATTTTTTTGATTTTTTTAAGTGTTTGCCACAGGCGGGGGTGTAGGTCTTGGTCGTTTGTT
This sequence comes from Prostheceraeus crozeri, assembly GCA_907163375.1. Lineage (NCBI taxonomy): Eukaryota > Metazoa > Platyhelminthes > Polycladida > Euryleptidae > Prostheceraeus > Prostheceraeus crozeri. Next base: position 57,802 of record CAJQUW010015003.1, read on the forward strand.
GTTAGTTATTATTGTCATCGTTATTGTCATTGTCATCATTGCGTCATTTTCATGTTACACTGTTATGTTCGATGCGTGCGATGTGTGTTGTGAGTGCGATCTGCCTTCATTTCATTTGTCCGTGTTTATTGTATTGTGAACATCGTGAACATCAGATCATCAGCAATTTGCTTTCACTACGTGACTTTACTTTGCGTGGAACGGTGAACAGACATTTCTTCTTGCGTGGCCGTGGTTTATCCTGTACAGTTAAAGGTAATTTGTAAATACGTTTTGTAATTTTTTCTTTCATTTGTATAAACGTTGTATTATCATTTCAGATTGAATTGTTATTGCGTTAATAAAAGGCGAAGTACGAAAATTTGTTCTTCTGTCATTACAATTACAGTAAACGTATAAGTAAAAACATGTGAGACAAGACATTGATTACATCGATTATTCCTATGCATCATCATTACCTTGTGTTTAACATGATATACTTAAGTATTTAATGTCATACATTTTTTCTCACTTGTGCTTTTCGTTTTAATACTTGGTTTGTGTTACTCAACGCTTCATGAATTTATCCAACCGTTCGTCATAACACGTCCGACGAATCCTACCTTGTACAAAACATGGATGTTGAAGTACAACACTGACTGATAAATGATGTTTGCATATTTCTAGCTTGGATAACAAGAAACGTAAATACGTTGACTATTATATATTTTCCTAATCAACTCTTTACACCCCTATTATTCCAATCACTAAAATGCATACAATGTATTCAACTCTTCTATTGAACATGCATCAATCACATTTCAGCTGACTGCATCAAATGTAAAGTGTATAACAATGAGTATGTCACTATCTCTTATCAACGACATGAAACCTGTCTTTTCACCATGAAATTGAGTATTACGTTCAAAGTCATTCCATAAAGCGAACATATGCATCATGTGTTGCATTTATTCTACACTAAAAGAGATCGTTAATTTATGTTACAAAAAACGCTAAATCCGTAAATCCAACCGTAAATAATCCTGCCTTTAGATTATGAACTTTAGCAATTTATCGATCGAAGTATGTCATCCACAAATGGTTGAGTTGATAAATGTACTGTACACTGACGGTTGGCATTAACTTGTGCTATATAAAAAAATAAATCCCTAAATCCAACCGTAGGTAACCCTACCCTTTAGATTATGGACTTGAGCAATTTACCTATCGAAGTATGTCATTCATAATTGGTTAAGTTAGTAAATACGTGTATGCACTCTACAACAACAATTATTGTTAATGTATGCTATACAAAGCACTAAATCTCTAAATCCAACGGTAGAGAACCCTACCTTTAGCTTATGGACTTTAGGATTTTTTCCATGTCATTGACGCATTAAATAATGTACTTAACATTGCAAAAACATTGTTGACTTCATTCACAACAAAGGTGTGTAACACATCCACACATCTAAAAAACTTCCGTATGCAAAACTTTTATATGTTCATCTCTACGCTTTATGTCACACTTGGTTTGCATTTTCTTCTTCGATGACATGTAAATCTAACTTTTGTTCATTCATATGAGTAACGCAATATGCTTCATTGCTCAATGCGATGACTATCAAAACTTAGTAATGCATCTCATATGTACATTTGACAGAGTTTATGACCAACGCGGTAGACTTAGCGTTATTGAAATGTCTCTGATGTTTCACTTACATTGATCTCATCAATTTTCCACCCATCCTTTGAGTTACACGGTCTTGGAACCGTCATGAAAGCAAATGACTTTCAGGCTTCATTATGGCCAGCCTCGTAAAGGCTCATGCGTCATTCACGAAGAAACGCGATGAAGCAGTGTGCTGTGCATGTGTGAGTGTGCGATGTCTTCATGTTGTAAAGGAAGGATGTTCTTCACTGATATTTCTGTTTATGTCGAAACCATCTTCCCTCTTTTGGCATGTTGGATTGTCTTTGATGACTTACTGTTGTTGCTTTCTTCCCATAGTCAATCGTTTCTAGACAATCGGTAATCTTCCTTGGATCACCTGCCTTTATTGCCATTGAAAAGTTCCTTTCTTACAACTCCATGATTGTGTTCTTTTCCTTCTTTTGACGAATCATTAATTCAGCTCGTGTCTCACCCCAGTTGCAGGATCACCACACTGGAACAATGCTCAGTGAAAAATGAATTTGTATAAAGTTTTAACTCCCTATATCTTGTCGTAGGATACCAGACCATTGGATTATGAGCTTAAGGACTTACGATGTGTGTCATGACTTAATGATAGCCAATAAGAGAACTCATTTGCGACAGGGAAAAGGAGGCACGCAGATAACTGACTCATGATTGCTTTTCCCAAATCTTGTAGACAAATCTAGTTTAGCGCATTCAGCTGAATAAGAATGTGTTTTATGCGACATAAGAGCAAGTTGGATTCATGCTCATGAAATGAATCTAGTCGAGATGCAATTTTCGCCATGTGTCGCTGATAGAAATCTTTAGGATCATGTATCGTCTCTGCAGAATATGATGCAAAATGAAACACTACACGTTCGCCCGCATGTCCATCAGTCACTTTCTCAAATTCGATCTCTGCAACTAAACGTCCTTTCACATCTTTATTCATCAAACTGTCCATGAGCTGTTGGAAAACGAAGTAACCTTTAGCGATAGCAAATTCTAAGTCTGCCTTTTCATGATGAAATGAGATGATGTAGTCCCTAATAACACCTCGAGAGCCTTTGACGATAAAAATTCTCGTAAGGAACAAAATTCATTATTAAACTCCACTGCATCTGTCATCTTTCTTCCTATCACATCTGAGACATAGCATGAATGACACAGTTCTAACAAGATTTTACAGTCGCTTAGAATGAAACAATGTCTAAGGTTGAATGATTGTCTCGTATGATACTCACACCTAAAGACTTCTAACACATGCGGTACAGATTGATGAAACATCTTTTTTCTTGCCAACCCTTAGTTTTAATCTGTTACATCTGCCACATGCCTATGTCTCTGATTTAGTGTTCACATTGTCACTACTAGTGTTTGTGACAAGACTTTACCTGTATTCATAAAACAGTACTCGACTCAGTGTATAGCGCGAGTGTAGTACGCGTCTCAACTCAATATACAGTGCTATCAAAAAGTCCCTTTCCTATTTCAAATTAATGTACCTTTGGTGATATTCAAAATTTTTTGCACGGCTTAAAGACTGATTTGTAGCCAAAACGCCCAAGTTTTACCCTAAGTCATTTAATGCAATCAAATTTACAGAGAAATTGAATAATGATATAAGTAGTAAGTAAAACTCCACTTCTGGATAGCGCAAGATGGCCGCCGTCGCTGACGTCCCCCCCCTCTGGACCGGCAGAGTGTCGTGGTCGGCCGCCGTGGTGCTTCGGGTCTGACGTCCCCCCCCCCTCTGGTCGACCGTCGTGTAGCGCGCGGTGATGTGGTGTCTAGGTTGGCGTGGTGTGCCGGCCAGGTTGGCGTGGTGTGCCGGCCAGGTTGGGAGGGTGGACTGTCGTAGCTCACCTGAAAAAATCCTAAGTGTCAGAGTGGCTTTGTATGGGTAAAATTTTGAAAATTTTCCAAAGTGTGGAATTTCGACCTGGGACCGTCACCAAAACATTTTTCATCAAATTTCACTGACCTCCCCCCCCCCGACAGCAATCTTCTAACTTTGGTTCTAGTGAACGGATTTTGTTCGTTCGAGTTGCATTGGAAAGAGGAGAAAAAACTGCTCGACAACATTTTTTGTTGCGAGTCAATCGGACCAGCCGTTCAAAAGTTAGAGCGGTTACAAGATTTTAGGTCGGAGCTCGCTCACCTGAAAAAATCCTAAGTGTCAGAGTGGCTTTGTATGGGTAAAATTTTGAATATTTTCCAAAGTGTCACATTTCGACCTGGGACCCTGACCAAAACATTTTTCATCAAATTTCACTGACGTCCCCTCCCCCGGCACCGATCTTCCAACTTTGGTTCTAGTGATCGTAGAAAGTCGTGCAATAGCTCGTTTGAAAGCTAAGAGTGAGACAAATTCACTGAAAGAATCGCCTTGTTCCTATCTGTCTTCGTTTAGATGTGAGACGCCATTTAAGATTTTGGGAGATTGACGAAAAACGATAGAGTTAGAATTTCACAAGAAACAGCTCCAGCGGGCGAATGAAGGCTCGGATTGGTAAACGGAGGCCAGATTTGGAATCAGCTTGATGTTATTGTCCAATGAGGATCATCATCCAATGAAAATCAAGCATTTCTATATAAATAGCGAGCCTTCCACAGTGAGAATCATTCCATCGTTGAATCGCACGAGTGACGGACGCACATTTTCTCTCTCTCTATTCTATTATCCAACTAAAATGGTAAGTCGCTACTTCCCTCCCTCTCCTCCCTTGAACGTAAACTTAATACAATCTTTTCCATTTTCAGGCATCTACTCCATCTGCTGCACTAGTAGGACAAAATGGCGGTCAAACGTTACAAGGTTCGCTACGATCAGATCATCTACAAATGAGGCCAGTGGAAGAAACAACCAAGGTACATAATCCTACACCGCTACAGCGTAAATTTAAACAAGTCTTGCGTTATGACGATCATGGCGTAGTACTCCAAACGGGAATGCTCCCTTCCACGGATGTCAAGATAATGCACAATCAGTATGGGGACTACATACTGATCCCCGTGAGTCCGTACAATCGCCACCAACTTGATATTATTGAGGAGTACGTGACATTAAATATGGACATTCCTACTCCTCTTGCTCAAGAGTGGAAGGCGAGAGATGACAAGGATACTCCCTATAGAAAGATTTGGGATGGTAATCACATTTGCCTACCGGTATCACATTGGTGCACTTACTATAAGAAGGAGGGAGATCATTCAACACCCATCACATGCGACGAGCTCGGAGAAGGTACTTGGGATATCCTTTTCAAAGTGAATGGGCTATATTATGGTCGGCATAAGGATAATAAAATAGCCTCTCTCTCCATGCATATGGAATCCATCCTATATATTCCAAAACCACCCAATGTGGACGACATAATTGATCAAATCCTTAACAGCAGTGGTACGAAGCGCAAGTCGGAGAAGAATGCTACATCAAAACGCAAATCAAAGAAGGAGAATTGCTAGTCCTTTCCTAACTCTACCCTATGACAATTCCCTTATGTGCTTTGAGTGTCGTAGACGTGGTCTTATTAGATACATTTTACTTCTTCGTTGCCATCATATCATTTGTGTATTTTGTCGTGAAAAGCATCGATGTAATTCTTCATTTTGTAATATGTTATAGAACGTTTCCTTAGATGTGTAAATTTCCGTTTTAGGCTTCTATCATCATTTTTATGGATTGTGAGGGTGAACCTGTACAGGAGCTCAGTGCTATTGCTATGAACAATTGGACATATCAGATTGTCAGTGTCTATCATCAACATGCCAACTGCGATCCCAATGTTGATCAATGGGCGAGAAAACACATTCATGGACTTAATTTGAAATATTTGCAAGACTATGGCTTTTCTTGTGAGAGTGCTCTTCTTATTGACTTTAAACGATGGTTAGCTGCTTTCAATGTTATACGCATCTTTTGTAATAATCCTGGTAAGGAGAGGAAAGTATTTCCCAATCTAGTCATTAATGATATTTTGCTCCCACCTTGGGATAGTAGAGTGAATCAACATTATCATGAAGTCACGAAACGTTTTAAGGATTTGTGTGTTCCTATTTTGTCTGTTCGTTGTAGTAGCTACGTTCATAACCAATGCTTCTTTCCTCCTTACCTCAGCACTGCCAAAGTCCTATATGGTTATCATTGCTCGCTGTATGATAGTTACCAGCTGTATCTATTTTATCTCTTTCAAACCATTGATTTATAATGCATGCTTGTTACCGTTATTCAATAAATGTTACTATGAGAAGAGTTGTTTTCATGCAATGGATGGGTTAGATAAAGGGCGATCATGTCTTTCTCAAACGACTGCGGAACATTACATTTTCATAGGCAAAGTTTAAAAGGAGCTGTTCAAGATTATGTGATAAATTTTCATAAAGATGAGACCGACATCGAAGCAGTGGTCGATGATGCTAGCACTCTATTTCTAGAGTTAATGAATACATTCTCTGATAGCATTGTCATGGCGCGATTAGTTGCGAAAATTAAGTTTAGTCATTTTGGAAAGGAAGAGGTGGAAAGTCGCTCTTTCCATTTTGCTTCTTATTCAATGGAAGTGGTAGATCACCCCGAAGAATTTTTTAAAAGACATATGATAAAAATTGCTGAACGTCTTAACGCATTCAACCATCATGGTAGCAGTCTAGTGATTGAAGCGATTTCAGATATTCACATTCAACTTTCCATAAAGAAAAATTGAAAATGCAGTGGTACTTGATTGTAGCACAACTGGTTTTCGAGGTATGTCTGCTCACTCTCGAAGTATATTCCTTCTGTACATGCGTCTATTATTTAGAAAAGGCTAGCAAATTCATATCTTCAAAAAGACTTGCTATAGACATCAGTAACGGTGAAACTATGTGTTGTGATGTATGTAAGCGAAAGGATGGAAATGAAAAGCGCATCTTCAAGAGATGTAAGCATGCTTTTTGTCAACGCTGTTTCATACGTAATTGCATTCAACTTTGCAAATGTAACCACTGTGACATTGCTCATTTCGAGTGTCACTTATGTCGCAATAGTTAGTACCTATGCAAATGTGGTAAAGATAGGTTTTAGCAAAGACTAACACGGAAAATGGCGAAACGTAAAAGTCAATAGTCTTCAAAGTTTTCTTCAGCCATTCAAGCTCTCCGACGAATGAAAGCAAATCAGCGATACAATGCTATACGACATGCCAACGATAAATTCATTCGTGAAATTATTTCTCATGTGAGAAAGTTGAGGACGAAGAAATTAGCGCCAAAACAACGAAAGTTACTTAAGCGATATGCTACGAAATTGCGTTTCATCTCCAATCCTAAAGTCACCCTTCAAAGAAAGAGGAAAACTCTAACACAAAAGGGCGGTTTCCTTTCAGCAATACTTCCAATGATAGCTCCTGCCGTGGGCAACCTATTGGGTAATATCTTTGGCTCTAAGCGTTAATTATGCAAATGTTGAATCTCAAAGTAATAAAATGGATTTCAGACTTCAATGTGATAAAGTTCTGACTGTATCAGGTCCATCTCATGCAGGTAAAACTGTTTTCACGCTGAATTTATTGGATAAAAGAAGGGAGTTGTTTAAGGAACCTATCAATCGAGTGATTTGGTGTTATGGTATTTATCAACCGTCGCTGTTTCAGGAATTGCAAAGTCGCAACTTTATTCGACATGAAGGAATTATTCCAGTGGATAAACTTCAGTCTAATGATGTTGTTGTATTGGATGATTTATTAAAAGAAAGTAAGAATTCAAAAGATGTTACAGATATGTTCACTCGCGCAGCACACCATAAAAGGTGCTTTATCATCTATATCACACATGATTTGTTTCCTGATGGAAAAGAAGCTCGTACACGAAACCTGAATACACACTATTATGCTATTTTCAAGAATCCGCGAGATAAAAGTCAATTTGAAATTTTAGCGCGACAAGTTGCACCCAGAGGATCAAAAGCCTTAACTGAAATTTTTCAAGCAGCTACTGAAAAACCATACGGTTACTTATTCATTGACTTTACGCAAGAGTGTCCGGAAGAATTTAGATTTCGAAGTGATATTTTGAAAACTCCCATGATTATCTACAAACTATGAGTTCTTATTCTCGCATGATTGTTATTCCTCAGGATGAATATGTACAATTGACTGCCATGCAGCAAGTAAAGCAACCTCTTGCAAATCAAATGTATAGGAAAGAAATAGATTATCAGCAAAATGTTCACATCAAAGATCCACATCGTGCTGTATTATTACAATCGGAAACTGTTGAGCAATTGAAAAACTTGAAGAATAAGATGCGTGACTCTGTATCGACTGCTACACCTTTAGCATCTCGCGCACATGCCATATCTCTTTTCAACAGTATTGAACCCCATCTCAATGTAAATGATAGAGGAGAAATCATTACAGATGAAAATAAAGTGATTGATGCTTCACGTTATGAAGACTTGATTCAGTATGCGACACGTAGAAAGCGCCGTCAGGGCTATGTTCCACCTGGTTGGTCATACTTTCTTAAACTATTGAAAAAGCATAATGTGCCAAAATTTGCTTTAAATAATGAGACATTGAAAGAACTTGATTCAACAGTGGCTACTGCTCCAATGCTTCAGACGATGAAAATGCCAACAAATTGGTTTAAGACGTCACCTGCTACATCCCCTCCCACACTCACTAAGCAAACAAGAGGAAGAACTCGACGTAGATCTACATCATCACTAAAACTAGTAAAAGGAAAACGTAAAACAGCTCCTCCTAGGAAATACATGTTCTCAGACTATTAATATGAAGCAGATGTGTTGCTTGCCATGTAATGAGCCGCCAGAGGTGAATGTCGTTGTCACTTGCACTTGCTGCGCCAGCTCTCACAATGAAACCCCTAAGCAATGTGAACACGATTGCAAAACCGCTAAAGCTAAATGCTGCAGTTGTTGTAAATGTAGAAAGGCAAGAAAACAAAAGGATGAGAAGGAGAAAAAAGAGTCAGTCGTCATCGACTGAACGTTTGAAGTCAATCTATTATGATGTAAAACATCCGGCAGGATTTGCATCTATCAAGAAATTATCAAAAGCGAGTGGTCTTCCACAATCACAAGTGAAACGATGGTTAAAGGGTCAGGCTACCTATACACTCCACAAACAAGCGAAAAAGAAGTACCGCACCCGCCATTATATTGTTCATGACATTGATGAACAGTGGCAAGCAGATTTGTGTGATGTTGCCTCCATTTCGAAACATAACTCGGGTAATAATTTTATTTTAACCGTCATTGATATTTTCTCGCGTTATGCGTGGGCTCAACCTTTAAAAACTAAAGAAGGGAAAGGAGTAGCAAAAGCATTCCAAAAAGAATTCAGAGTGATCAAGGAAAAGAGTTTGAAAATCAGCATGTGACAAGATTATTTGAGAGGCATGACATTGAGTTGTTTAGTGTAAAGAGTGCGTATAAAGCTGCACTCGTTGAACGTTTTAATCGCACATTAAAAAATAAATCGCTTGTGGCGACATTTTACTGCCAACTTGACACAAAATTGGACAAAGGTTCTACAAGATACACTCCATGCCTACAATCACTCTATCCATCGTTCTATTGGACTCAGACCAGTAGATGTAAATGCTGACAATGTAGATAAAGTGCGCGAATCATTCCAACGTAAACGCACTCATGTGAAAAGTGATGTGAAAATTGGTGATAAAGTTCGTATCTCAAAAGTGAAAAGTCTTTTTGCTAAAGGGTACCTTCCGAATTGGACAGAGGAGGTATTTACAGTATCAAGGATTAATCAAAAAGACTCTCCGACCACCTACAAGTTGAAAGATTACGATAATGAAGAAATTGAGGGTAGCTTTTACCGCGATGAGATTGAGGTAGTCACTGAAAGTGAAACATATTTGGTAGAGAAAATCATTCGATGTAAAAAACAACAAGGGGAAGAATGGTGTCTTGTTAAATGGACTGGTTATCCTTCAAGTATGAACTCTTGGATGCGTCGTGCCGACATCTTTCATCTAAGTGATCGACAGTGATTCATGCAAAGTTGTAACTAACAATGTTTAGGATTTGAGCTATGAATCCAACTGCCTCATTTTATTCACGACCCTCCTATGTAAGTGGTGGAGGACAAATTTACATCGGCGCTCGCCGCCAACGTGGAGGTAGCATACTTGGTGCACTGAAATCTGTTGTAGCACCTCTCATATCCAATGTCGGTAGATCTTTAAAACGAAATGTTTTAAGTAATGCCGTTGGCTTTGCTGGTGATGTTGCTAGTGATCTTTCCAGAGGTAGAAGTTTTAAGAGCAGTTTGTTGAATCGTGGGAAGGAACGCGGTTTAAAAACATTGAAGCAGACCTTTGCTGGTGTTACTCAAGGAAATAAATCACCTAAACGAATGAAAAAAGGAAGGAGGAAACATCGCGGAGCTGGTAAGCTGCGATCTTCAGTCAAAAGGCATTCACGCAAACGTCGTAGAGGCTCTAATCATTCATCAGGCGCTAAACGACGACGCTGCTATAACTTCTAATCATGGAGTGTAAAACTTCTGGTTTTTGTTTGTTCGATCAACAAGCCATACAGACAGATATTCTTAGTTCAAGTATTGTAGATTATCATCCTCGAACAGCTGAGAATGCTGGCCCCATTGAATTTGTTATTCCTGGTGGTAGTGATGACTACATAGATTTGAGTTATGCGATGCTTGATTTGAGGTTTAGAATTCAGCAAGCAGATGGAACTGCTATTGACGATGCACATAAAGTTGGGCTGAACAATTTACCATTGACTACATTACTTCGTGATGTTTCTCTAACGATTGGAGAGCAGCAGGTGGAAGGTGGTCAAAGCGATTATCCCTATAAATCATATTTCAATCATGTATCACAGTTTCATCCAGCAGCACAAAAAAGTCATATGGAAGCCATGGGATGGTACAGAGATGAAGCAGGAAAATTTGATGTTGAAACAAACAGTGGCTTTGTAAAGCGATCTGCTATGATTAAAGATAGTAGAGTATGTCAGCTATATGGTCTGCTTAATTTAGACTTCTTTAGACAGTCAAAGTTTTTACTCTGTAATACCAGCATGCGACTCAAGCTGACATTGAATAAGCCTGAATTTGCGCTGAATGCATTTGCTAAAGTTGACAATTTTAGAATTCATGTGGAAGATATTGCACTTTACATTCGTCGAGTAGTACCGAATCCAAGTGTCATTAGAGGACATGCTGAAGGTCTTAACGGCCAAAATGCCATTTACCCCGTTTAGCATACAAAGCTTCTCACCTTTACAATTCCTAAAGATCAAAAGAGTTTCATGAAAGATGGCCTCTTTCCATCGGAAGCACCGAAGCTCCTCATGGTGGCAATGGTTGAAAATGACGCATTTAATGGTAATATAAAGAAGAATCCTTTCAATTTTAAACACAATCAGTTAAGTGAAATTGCTTTACGTGTAAATGGTGTGAGTCATCCTGGTCCACCCTACAAACCAGATTTTGCTGCGGATCAATTTATGCGCAGTTATGTTGATTTTATGGATGTCTTTGGCTTTTACAATACAGATGACACCAACGGACTGACTATGAAAGAGTTTAAGAGTGGATATACTATTTATGCATTTGATTTGACTGCTGACAGCGATATTAGTGCACCCTATCGTCAAGCGAACGTGCCTCATAATATTCGTTTGGATTTGACGTTCAAAAGAACACTACCTGAGACGATCAATGTATTAATTTATGCAGTCTTCGATTCAAACATTGAAATTACAAAGTATCGTGACGTGATTCTTCAGTATAATCGTTAATGAGTTTGTTGACTGCTGACGATATTAAGACTAAAGTGCAGCGTAATGCAGACGAAGCGACGTTGAAAGCTTTCGATAATGTCTATTCACTCGATACCTTACCACCTGCAGTAAATCACTATCCCATCTTTATTGTGCTAAACACTCATTCGCAGAATTTAGGCGGTGAGCATTGGAAAGCGATCTTTATTGGAGAAGACCGACGTGGTGAACTATTTGACTCTCTTGCTCAACCTCCAAATATACCAACACAGCAGTGGTTGAGAAAACATATGCGTCAATATCAGCGAAATGAACGCATGCTACAACATCCACTTTCATCAACGTGTGGTGCTTTTGTACTGTACTTCATCTTAAAACGTTTACATGTATCTCGATTTGCATCTATTATTCAAAACTTTTCATGTAATCCATCCTCTAATGAAAAAATGATTTGTAAGTTCTATCATGATTTGAAATAAAAACATCATGTTGGAAAAATTGTTTTTTATTTTACAATCCGCTGGGTACGTACATACTCAATGAGATAGTCTAGGATCACATTTGCTTGTACATGAGATTTTAGTCCAGTAATGATCACTTTACTATTATGAAAGATTGCCACATGCACAGGTAGCCAACAACTAATGAGAGCTGCAGGAAAAAGTTCGGGTTCATAACACAAATTGTAACTGCTGGTACGAATCTTCAAAAATGATACACTTTCACTCAATTGAGTAGAGATCACCATATTGTCCACAGTCAGATTCGACATCACACACCTCTCCCTCTTCCATATCCGACGTAGTAGTCTCTGTAGCTCTAAGTGCATTGACTGCGCCGATGAATGAGAAAGGGCGCCGAGAATCTGTACAGTCCCATTTCGGGAAGAGTTGAAGATTCCGTGAATTGTTCATCTTCACCACTAACATTTGAGGACGGCCCGGGCAATACTTGCTGTTAGGAAGCTGTTGGTGTAATGTTGTGAGATCGATTTTGGTGTAGAGTCTGAAGCGACGGAGAATGTTGACGATGGTGTAGCGATGGCGCTTCATGATGAAAGAATGAGTAAATTGAGCGATGTACCTTCCTTTTATACTTTTCCCAACTACCTTGATGAAATGTGAAGTTAGTATGAAGTTGGGAATGATAGAGTTGAATTCGCCGATTGTTGACGCGCAACAATATGCGATTTCCAATACGTGAATGTCTTTTCATATAGAAGTATTTCAAGTCCTTCATGATATGATGTAGAGATTGAAAATGACGATAAGATAAAGCAAACTCTCTTCTCACATTTCCAGTTGAATCTTTGAAATAGACGTTTCGATCATGATCCGTTTCAATACGTTGTAGGGAATCTAATTTCCAACTCATGGTGCGTGGTAGTCATGTCTGATTAAGATTTGCATAGTAGGGCGATGAACTCACGACGAATAAATGTCATGATGGAGCGATGTATATATCTTCTATACTTCTCCCAATTGTATTTGCGAAATGAGAAACAGTCTGCGGAATGAGAATGGTAGATTTGAATTTCATTTCTGTAATGTTGAAGCCAAACTTGATCACCCAAGGAGATGAATCTTAATGTTTCAAAATATTCCAAATCCCTCATGATATCATTGAGGTTGACAAATTGTCGCCATGTTAATGTAATTCCTCTTGATGTATGACCATGAGAATTTTTGAAATGTACGTTTCCATCACGATCAACTCTGATATATTGTAGAGAGTCCAAAATCCAAGTCTTCATGATGTTATGCAAAGTTGCAGATTAGCAATATAAAAATGTCGTTTTATCATATTTTGCTTAGCAATGCGGCCGCAAATAGATTTGCTAGTAATCGAGCCGCACTCTTTTCTACTCCCATTGATCATACACAACAGCTAAATGGAAATTGGGAAGTGGGTGTCACTCAACTTGTTTATAGCAACTGTGTCTATACTTTTGATCATGAGGTGATGACTATTAATATGAGGCGTACAGCTGCTTATCAATGTGAAAAGGGGTGCCGAGTATACATTCCACAGTGGCCAAAGAAAGATCTCTTATCATGTAAAAAGTTTATATATGATTTCTTGAATAAAGCGAGTAAACATATTGTCCAATTTACTCCGCACAATGATGATCATAATTATGTACATCATGTAGTTGAGAAAGATTGGATTGTTGGTTTAAGTCCAAGTTTAAGAAATGATTTAGGTTACCTCGCTAGCGCCTTAACAAGCTATGATAATTTTAACGTTAATTACCACATAAGTGGTCATAAACAGTTAATATATCGAGAGGATGCTTATTATGTAGATCTTATTCCAAGAAATGAGAAGACGTTGGTGAAGAAGATTGTGATTAAGCCAAGAAAGACAAACATGACTCCTGAAACATTATTGAAGAAATTTAATTATCTCCTTCGAGTTGATGGCAAACAAGTGGCAACATTGACTTATATTAAATCATCTAATCAAATTGCAATAAGCAAATTAAATGATGATGATCTAGTATTAGTTTTTTCAAAAGATTTTCATCAGTTCTTACGACATCTTTCTGAAGCTGTTCATGGAAAATCTGATATGCAACATTTACCATGTGAAAGGTCAAATCAATTTGATACAGAATGGATCGTATCTTTATACAGAAAGTGTGTAGAGCCTTTAGGTGGTATCTTACATGAAACAAGAGTGTTGATGCCTCGCATTATTACTTCGGTTAAATTGGTTGTAGATTATTTAAATGAAGTGATTAATGACCAACATATTTCATTTTCTGAAAAAGAAGGTACTTTGTCTCTCACTATAAGTGGAAAAGGTATTGAACTAATTATGGATAAAACTCTAATGGACATTTTGGGTTTTGATCAAAATATCTTTAAAAGTGGTACTGTAACCAAAGCTAGCGCAGACATGTCGCTATCGCGTCGTATTAACTATTTTCAGATATATTCCAATATTGGTGAAGATGTACGTGTGGGAGATGTTGAAGCTCCATTGCTAGCAATGATACCATACCAGCCAAAAAGCTGCAGTATTTTATCTGAGCATACTTTCAAGAAAGTGCATTATACAAAGCTGAAATCAAACTACATCCCACAAATTGATATTGCCATTTATGTCGATGCTGGTGCGTTGATTCCTTTTCATAAAGATGCTGTGACAAGTATCACACTCCATTTCTGAATGAAGAGTTAATGCAAACGTATGCTAATATATTTTTACAATGTGAATAATATGGAAAGTGAAAATAAGGACTCGTTTCTAATCTACTTGCCCAGTAATGCTTCTATGAATAAATTTCCCAAAAATAAACCATCAGACTATCGAGTAGAGTTAAATCGGCCACTGCATTTAGAAGGTGAATGGGAGGTTGGCGTTTCTAGTATTTGCTATGATAGCAATATTCAGAATGTGAATGATTTGGAAGAAATGATATTGACTCTTCGCACCCATGATGGAATAACGATGAATAATGCATTTCAGTTCCCATACAATTTAACATCAGATGGAAAGTGGAACTATGAATGGATTCAGATAAAATCAGATTCTTATGAGCCATTTGGGAATGAGAAAATTATTAAGGCATTCAACAGTGGTAATACTTCCATCATGAAGAATAAAAATCAGAAAGCTTATGAGTTTACTATCTATCATTGGAGTGGGAGACAGTTCCTCCGCTTTCATTCTTTTACTAAAGGTCTTACGCTGAGGTTGGATAATGAATTCTATCCACATCTTGGTTTTGGTCATGGACTACATCTAACATCAATTGCTACTGCAAATGTTAAAAAAGTTTATTCAAATCGAATCAACAAATTTCATTATAGATTTAAAATATTTGATGAAGATGTTGTATAATGCGAAGAACGCATCAGTTTGAAAAAGCGTGGTGTTCAACCTTTATCACTTATTGAGTTAGTAAAACGATGGAATGAGACTGTGGGTAAGAAGTATGGAGAGAAAATTATGGCGGACAAAAATAAGTTGGTTATTCAGAAATATAATGACAAACTTACAGTTTATTTCTCTCCAACCTTACGTCATTTTGTAAGACATTATACACCTATTATTGGAAGCGGTGTGGTGTATGCTTCTCATGAATATCACACTAAAGCTGATTCAGTTAATGATGAATGGTGGGTGGACATCTATGGCGATCGCATCAAGATTATTTTTCCGGTCTTATGAAGAATCTAAAGTTGCTATCAATATAATGCCGCGTCTATATCATACAGTTGAAAGCTTCATTCATGTAGTAAATCCTTATATACAACAGAAGTTGAAGCATGTGATGAAAAGTAAATATGATGTAAAGACACACCACATTTCGTTTTCAATTGAAAATCAACGCGTTGTTCTGAAACTGGGTGATGACATTCAATGTCAATTGAGTAAAAATTTGAAAAAACTCTTTGGTTTTTCAATGCTACAAACTGTGTTTGCTGCTGCGCATACGATTGGTATAGAAACACCAATGACACTTGATAAACATGAACAGCACCTTTACATTCAAAGTGATTTGATTCTACCTATTTCTGTTGGTGAGAAAAAAGAATACATTTTACGTGATTTCATTCATGATAAAGACGCTTCATATGGAATAGTCGAGAAGATGTTTGAATCTATTTTCTATCATCCCGTCGTCAAACAAACTATACCCTCTATTGCTATCAAAATTACCAATGGTTTACAAGAGTGCATCCATGTGAAAGATACTAAATCCCTCGTATCTTTAGTGTTTCGGAAAACAAAGTGAAGTCATTGTGATATGTTTATTGAAATAAAAATATGTATATGAAAAAGTCTTTTCACAGATATAGGGGGAATGAGCTAACTGTAGGCATATATTCACAAGGAAGAAACGATCTCATGCGATACATAAAACAACCATGTATATCTACAAAAAGCGACATCAAAATACTGAGTTAAAGTTGATTGTGTCAATACATCTCCTGAATGTGGTAGCGTGAGTTTTATTCTTATGGGTGGTGGTATGTTTGTGTCAGGATGTCCATGTGGAAGAGATGTGTTATGTCCTATCCAACACCTCTTATCCTCCCATGCTGAAAGTGCTCGTTTCTTGAACGTGTGCGTTTTCACAGTATGAACTTGAGATTTTAAGATTGTCATATTGACAAACGTTATATTTTTATTTTTATAGGCCTTCTTATAGGAGCGATGTTTCATTTTATGAACAATGGATTTTGATATACCTTTAGCACGCTTAATACTATCTGCACATTCTTTTAATTTCATGGAATACATTTTAGGACGGAGGAGAATCATTTCATCTATTTCCTTTCCTGCTGTTTCATCCTTAAAACAACTAAGTTTGGCTTTATTCTGTATGGAATAGAGTGGATGAGTGGGATTGTAGTTAGATGTGTCGAAATATTTTTCTAATGACTTGCCTACTTCATTAAAATTTAAATCTTTTTGAGTGGTAATTCCTAAAAAGAAACTATCTGTATCACCACCCAGTAAGCGAACCTCTTTTACGAGAGGGCATGGTTTTAATATTTTGTAGAAGAGTTGATACATTTCAAGCTTGGAATAATCTAAAACGGCTTGCCCAATATAGATGGGTTTGCACAACTCAACTTCTGATTTTATCATTTTAACACCTACAAGATCCTCATCGATGATGTCTCTATCAATGAAAAGAGGTGATGAGGTCAATTTGTGATATTTTTGTTCATCAACTACTAGTTTGTAGTTCATACGTTTTCTAACATCCTCCATGGTCTTTCCGAAAAGACTGTTATTCTTATATTTATAAAAATCCTTTTCAAAATTATTTTGGGCGAGTGCACGTTTTTGACTGTTACTATCTATGTAGGGTTTGAGGAAGGCTTTCTGTCTAAATTTGATAATGCGGTGAACTGACTTTAGAAGCATGCCCATTTCTAAATAGAATTTTAGTATGCAGAAGTGTACGAGATAATTTTTCTTATCATATTGGGTGAGTAAAAGTTTGCGGCATGGTTTGTACCTTGGCTGTCCACACTCTGTTAAGTTATTATGAAATTGTGACATGAATGGTGAAAACATATCTTCAGTCACTTCACCAGATTCAGGTGCGAGTGGGAAATCAGCAGTTTTATTTTTAATGCTATTTGGATAAATCAAATCCACTTCAAAATAATATCCCCAATCACCTTCATCTGGAATCTTCAGTATGTTTGAAGGGTTGGAGTAATACGCAAGCTCATCTTGATTTAACCAACTAAACTCGGAATGAGGTAGTGGTTTAGACAGTGAACTGCCATATAAATTATTTTGGTCATAGTACTTTAGGTGGATATGATCATCACCTACTGTTTCAGATTTTATATGATGTTTATTTACAAATGTGAGACCACCGCGTATTCCGCGATCAAATATATTATACATTTCCGGGTCTTGTAAGAGATGAATGGTCTCACCAGTCATTTTAAAGGCTGATTTAAAGGACATGGCTGGTAGACTGACAAAGTGGACAGGATCTAATTTGTCTTCTTCTAATGCCACTCGTCGAAATTCCTGAAGGACATCAGCCAGCAAAATGACATCTAATTCTAAGTAAGCGATCATATAATCGCCAAACGTTTTACATTCAAATTTTAACCATGCCTCTTGAGCATGTTCATAGTCCTCTACTGGACAATCTTGACCCGTCAAATCGTTTTGGAATTTGTCAATGGAAGGAAGGGTTGTTTCATTTAGTTTAGACATTGAGCTAAAATACGCATAAGGAAAGACTCCTTTGCGAGTGATTATTTCATCCGTTAAGTTTGGATAGTGTTTCTTCAAAGTTTGACTATGGGGAAGAAACTTGAGATTACGAACGAGAGAAGCTAGTGACGCTGACATGAATTGAAATGAATCTAAAAATTTTATTTCGAAGAAGACTGTCTTATTTTCTTTAGTTTTATCTACTGGTACTTTTGCTGTCATTGCCATGAATTTTTCTCTCGTTTGTGCTATTACATTAAACTGCCACGATTTCATCTGGCTTAACCCTCCTTTTATGAGCATATGACTGTCATAGCCCTTAAAGTTATGAAAAATGACGGGTAGTGTACGCTTTCTTGTTTATCTTGTTTCCACTTTCTTAATTTTATCGTCATCAAACGTTTTATGACATTTAGGACAGGATGTGCAACTTTCAAATTTTTGTTTGTCTTCATCTGACATATGTAGTGACTTACGCTGCAATTGGGAATCATATGATTGTTGAAATTTAGCAGCTTTATCGAGAAATTCTAGAAATTTTGAAATGCAATCTTCACCTTGCCAAGTATGCATTTTGTTTTGTCTATTCCTAAAGTGGTCATGCCATACTTCATAGCAGGATATGGCTGCTGGCTTGTGGATGATATCATCAATGTAGCATTCTATGTCCGCGTAAATGACACGCAGGGGACTTAATTCGTCACCATTATCCCTATGTGAAAATATTTTATCTTTGGGCATGCGTTCCATTTGTAATTTACCTCGCTTGCACCATTCATAGTGAGTTTCAAATTTATCTTTACTCCAAAAGGAGCGGATGCAGCGGTCGCATACAAAATGTTCACCTCTTTTAGAGTGCCCCAAGTGAGTGTACAAGCGAGAGATTTTGGGAATACCACAGTAGTGCCATTCCTCGCTATCATCTTGTTTTACTAATAAGAGGTTGACTACACGTTCATAACAAGTTGAACGTGAATTATAGCGGGCACCCTTCAACCCCTTCTCCCACACGTGAACGACAATTTTAATCTTATTATGTTTTTCGAACGTTTCTACATCTTTGATTTTCATGTTGTTACTATCACAACCTTCAAAGTCTAGTTCATCCTCCCACTGTCTATAGCTATAGGTATGATTTCGATTCGCGTTGATATCATTATAGTGAAGGATGGATAGGACTGCATATTTGAAACACTGTGATTTACAATCGACATTGATGACAGCTTTCTTATTATACAACGTTTTTGGTAGTTTAAATGTACCTCGAGCTGCATGACTTTCTAATAGTGAAATTTTGAATATGGCTGAGTCCACACCATCAAAAATGAGAGCGCTGTCGCGTTGATTGAATTTATCTACATTTGATTTTAAACATTGAATGTGAAAATTTAGCCAAGACTCGCAGTCTACAACTTCGGTTGCGGAAGAGGAAGGAACATGAAACTGTATTCTCTCCGTCACTTGACCCGTTTGAAAATCTATCTTAATATATTTTAGTTTAAGGTAGATGAGCGCCTTCATTCTAAAATTGTCTAAATTGTTGAAGAGCGCTTCGATAATGTTTGAATTTTGAAGGAGCCACTCAGGAGAATCTACTATTTCAGTATTGGACTCCATGCAGCAGTCGCGTACTAAATTATTATGTGAAACATTAATGAGGGAGATGGTAGAGGTACCGTTGGTGTAGTGATCATTTGCATGCGTGTGTTGAAGTCTGTGCGAAGATCGCTGAAAGTGACTATCAAAAGAAAGAGGGCACAAATCGAAAGGAAAGGAGATGTCATCGTCAGAATCAACTTCACCTCCGGAGATTGACGCCGCTTTGCGTTGACACACACGTTGTTTGATGTGTCGAAGGAGACTGTGCTTCCTTGTAAACATATGTCCGCAGTCGGCACATTCCCACTCGTTGCCTTGCCGCGAGAGTCCTGAGCTGGAACTCACATCACCTGAAAGAGAAATCATTCTTTCATCTCTGTTCAAGTCTCAGTGTATTGTTACAACCTACCTTGACTCAACAACTCTAAACTTTCCTCGAGAAGGGAGGGTGTTGGTGATGAAGTTGATGCCTGAAATTGAGGAAGATGCTATTAGCCACACGTTTGAGGGAGATGAGTGAAGAAATTTTCAACTTACCATTTCAACGAAATTATGTTTAAGCTTGATACTTCAACAAGATAGAGACTTCACTCAAATAATACGTCTCAAATTTGGAACTCACTTGTACGCCTCAAATAATAACAGAATTCGCTAGACAACAGTTCACTTATGCGTCTCAAAGACAGAGTGAAATGACACGAATGTCACTTTACATATATACTTTCATATTCATCATTCATTGGCTGTTCATTCTGATTGGTTGCTTGTTGATACTTAAGAATTAGAAAACATTTCAAAGTTATTATTCACAGTCAACATGACAAGCCCTCCGACAACACCAAACACAAAATTCTCTTCTCCATCCTCAACACCAAACGCTCCAACGAAGGTAGAGAAGGTGTTATTACCAGCGGACAACGGAGAGAGTGTATGTGAGAAGGAGTGCCCCGACTTAACAGGCGTGAGGTGGAAGTATCTCCAGTACGATACTGACGATGTGATGGAGATCACCAGCACGAAATTCCTCCACCAATTATGGGAGTGGTACACCCCTAACTCCCAGCCATGAACTATGGCGGAGTGGGAGTATATTGACAAAGTGAGGCTCGCAGTGGAAGAACGATTGAAGCAAGTGAACTGTTTTTGCGATCTATGTGAAGTCAGACTCATGGACGATATTGACGATGAAGACCTTTTGAAATACATGCCATAATAAATTTTTATTTCGTATTATCTTTGCTTTCATACTGACTTACTTGAATGGGGCTTCAGTGGATGATTTAACCATGTATACTTTTTCATTTGGAAATAGTAGCACGCTTAGTTTAACTTGTAAATCTTATAACATTTCATATGGACGATGATGGTAGATGAAATAGTGTCAAATAAATTAAGATAGCTTACACTTCTGATACAGGGATAGCAATCGACTGCGATCCATGTGTAAAGAGCTTGTTAGACTACGGAAGAGAGAAGTGTGTTATGTTGCGTGTGGCGCGTGAGTGTCCTCCCATTTCATTCCATTCATCAATTCGTCTCATTGATAGAGACAGGTAGAACTCATGGTTCTCATAACGTATGCAATGGAAAGTTTTAGGCAACCTTCGACAGTTGGCTAAATGTCGCCCTGGCGCGAATGCATACTACGTTGAGACAGAGGCAATCACTTGCAAACATGACGCAGAGAGGTTTAACAAGATTGACCATTGCCGAATGTCCCTTGCGGTATACATAGCTACGGGTTTCACCGCCGCCCTTTACAGGAACGCCCGTCGAAAGGAAGTATTACACCGAACTTCATTTGCAACGTTCAAGTTGACTGATAGCAGATTCAACTTAATGATAGTATTCGCCAGTCCGAAGACTGCCCAGGGCAAACCGCGAGGAGGTTCTATCATGTCTTGCCCCATGGTGGCCCTTAAGAGAGCCGATGGTTCGTTCTCGGTGACAATTAAGTTGACTATTGGCTTGAATATTCAATAGGTATGATAGTTAGGTTGTCATAAACCCTGTGCCGCCTAAGCCGTGGTGGTGCATCTGGCACCTTTCGCATGCGAGTGGTATTTGGAGTCCATACCTCATCCGTCCAAACGATCCTCTTGATCTTCCCCTTCTTCTCATCCTCCTCATCCCACTCTTCGAGGATGACGAACTCGGGAATGGCGTTGTCTTCATCGATGAAGACGGGAATGTTGTCGGCAGATGTCGCTTCCATCGTGACTTCAAATTGAATGAGAAGCGCTACAATCTTCTGGCTTATATAGGGTTTTCAACAAAGAATTGCTCAACAGCGAATCAGAATGCTTCAGGGATAGCAATCGACTGCATAATGTTCAAGTTGACTGATAGCAGATTCAACTTAATGATAGTATTCGCCAGTCCGAAGACTGCCTAGGGCAAACCGCGAGGAGGTTCTATCATGTCTTGCCCCATGGTGGCCCTTAAGAGAGCCGATGGTTCATTCTCGGGAGTAACGTCATCTTACACCCTACCAATTCTGCTGAGAGAGTCTTTGACTTTCTCTTTGGTAGCACTGTCGACTTCCACGCTAATTGGCACGTGACTAAAAAGTGGAATGTAGCGCCATTCCGTTGGATTGACAACAGTTCCTGTCTTCGGATTGCCAATCCGAGCAAGATTATTGTGGACTCTGTCTTGCTCCTCTAGCCTGGCAAACTCCTCAAATAAATTTCGCGGCCTTAACTGCGGTCCGCGAGGAGAGCTGACTTGACTGTTCGGCGTCTGCATGATTGAAATGAAATGAAATGAGAGGCAGTGGTTTATATACCCCTCTAACTCGACGCAACGTTCAAGTTGACTGATTGCAAATTCAACTTAATGATAGTATTCGCCAGTCCGAAGACTGCCCAGGGCAAACCGCGTGGAGGTTCTATCATGTCTTGCCCCTAGGTGGCCCTTAAGAGAGCCGATGGTTCGTTCTCGGGAGTGACGTGATGGGGTGGTGAAGGCGGGCAAAGATCTGCAATGAAAATGATATGTATTAGAATAGGATATACTATCTTATTTACTTTTTCACTTACCAAGTTAGTCATCCTTTGGCAGTCTCGCGCGCTTCCGAATTGAAAATTTGTGTAGATGGCCGCGCATTCGTAGGCTGGCATGCAAACATTTTTTCGTTGGATGACCATTGTAGCATAGGATGGATTCGTCTAAATTCTGGTTTACGAGTACTTCGCCGGCCAATCGATTATCCCGAATAGGGATGTGAAATTCAAACAAACGATCCTCATTCACACGTTCCCACTCATCCCTCATGCGCTCCAACTTCTCATACGACTGCCTCTCATCACCCCGCCGAGCCACAGTCCTCTCCAACTCAACATTCCTCGCTCTCAACACACTCATCTCCTTCATCATCTCCTCAAACTTCGCTTCTGCATCTCTCATTCTTCTCTCCGCAGCACTCGCCCTCTTCTCACAGTCATCATTCTTCTCTTCCAACTCTCGCGCCTTTTTCTTCAAATCAGTCACACTACGCCTCATTCGAATATTTTCATCCGCTACCTCCTTCGACTTCAGTTCCTTCTTTTTTAACTCATCCAACTCCTTCACAACTTCATCCTTCACTTTCTTCAAACTCTCATACTTATTAACCAACAAATCATGCGCCATCTGCTGCGAAACATGCCTCTTCTCTTCATCCTTCAACCACCTCGCCGACTGCACACGAATCCTACCACTCTTCACTTTTGGGGAAGATGAGCTCTTCGGGGGGTCGGTGATGACGATGTTTGACACCTCCGACGACGAAGAGCTCAACTTCCTCACACGCTCCCTATCTAAATCCACATCATCCTCATCATCACTCTCAAGCACTCTCTTTCGCTCAATCTCACCCTCCAACGACGCAACCGCTCTCGCCAACTCATCATTCTCAACAACATTCTCAGCCTTACCCTCTCGCTCGATCGCCAACATTCGCTCCCTCTCTTCCACAATCAACTGCGTAAATCTCAAATCAGTCACTAAACCACCACTACAGTCAGCATGCACTCTGTAGAAACGCGCCTCATCCTCATCACCCTTCAGCACTCTACACTTCACGCACGCAACCCTATTCAAGATAATCATGTGGCCGGTGCCCGCCTTCTTGACATTAGCCTTGGCATCCGCACTGCGATTAATTCGCCCACATGAGCACATTTTGATATGGTATTTGCGGTTCCTGTCATTAGCCATGCCTGATTTTATTGTTAACTGTAAGATAATGAAATTTGTATAAGTTTGGAATCATGTAGTACAGTCATATTCCTAAAGAGTGTAGTGAGTGGCACTCGATCCCGTCGACAGCCCGAAGGCCTTGTACTGATCACTAGGGAAGTGAGAGATCTTCCCCGATACCCGCTATTTACACCTGAAGACATCATTGTCACTGCCCCGAAGTGGTAGCAGGAACGCCGAGTCAAAGGTAGTGATCAGTAGCTGGGATCTAACCCCTCAAAGCTGCCTTAGTCTTAGTTAAATTTGAAATCTGATAGCAGATTTGAACTCAGGATACTTGAAAATCTTAGTCTATATGTTAAAATTTTGAAAAAACTGAAAATTAAGAATTTTTAAAAAATTCTGCATTTTACTACTCATACTACTTTTAAAAAATTTTATCAGTAGTAAAGACACTATCAAACTCTATCATACAAACTTTGAAGTAAGAAGATAGCTTGCCTACTTCAAAAGATAGAGTCCTTTGAAACACCCGATATCGGGAGCTCAGAGCGACGACCGTCGCTTACCTCGTCTTTCGATGAAGTGATCAGACTTACGTTGTCGGGGGTTTATATATGCTCGGAAGAAAACTTAAAATGGCTCTATCTCCGAAAGTATTCATCGTAGCGACATGCGGTTTGTTGCAAACGATTCGTCTCATCATTCTCTATCATATGACACCTGAACCATTCTCATATGACCACGGGAAGTTGGTCCGTCAGCACATGTCCATGTAACATGCCACAAGTGAAAAAATTCCTAAGTGTGAGAGCTCCAGTGTGGTGAAAATTTTGAAAAATTTAAAACTTCCGAATTTCGACCTGGGACCTTTACCAAAACATTTTTCATCAAATTTCACTGACCTCCCCCCCCCCTCGTTCAGAGAAATTTGATGAAAAATGTTTTGGTGACGGTCCCAGGTCGAAATTCCACACTTTGGAAAATTTTCAAAATTTTACCCATACAAAGCCACTCTGACACTTAGGATTTTTTCAGGTGAGCTACGACAGTCCACCCTCCCAACCTGGCCGGCACACCACGCCAACCTAGACACCACATCACCGCGCGCTACACGACGGTCGGCCAGAGGGGGGGGGACGTCAGACCCGAAGCACCACGGCGGCCGACCACGACACTCTGCCGGTCCAGAGGGGGGGGACGTCAGCGACGGCGGCCATCTTGCGCTATCCAGAAGTGGAGTTTTACTTACTACTGATATATCGAAATATGGCAAAATAAGGTAAATAACAGTACAACCAAGTACATCTGATATCATTTTAATCTTATAACTTTTTCAAACAAGCTGATTAGCAACTGATAGCAACAAACTAATTTGCGCACTATTGTTGGAATGAATAGAATCAATTACTTTTCTACAGTGTCTCCATCATAATCAATGCAACGTCTTAGACGATCCTCAAAACAACTGTTTACTCTCTGCAGAATGTCTGAGTGAACATTCAGTGATTCTTCCACAATGGAAGCTTTCAGTTCATTCAAGTTGCTTGGGCGACACTTGTAGACTGCATTCTTCAAATATCCCCAAAAGAAGAAATCTGGGGGTGAGAGATTTGGCGATCGTGCTGGCCACGGGAGTGGACCATTTCTTCCAATCCATCGATCATGAAAAACATCGTTGAGGAAATTTCGCACTGAAGTCGCCCAATGGGGTGGAGCCCCGTCTTGCTGAAAACAAACTTCATCCACAATTCCTTCTTGTTGAAGCTCCCGCAAGAAGAAAGTTCGCAGCATTTCAAGATAATTGTCATTAACAGTCGGCTGATTAAAAAAGAATGGTCCATACAAGCGTGTAGAGTTCATTCCAATCCACACAACAACTTTCGGCGACGAATGTTCTTTTATCAGACATGGTTGCGGCTTCTCCTTAACCCATATCCTGCAATTGTGGCGATTTACTGCTCCATTCAAATGAAAGACTGTTTCATCTGAAGTTATCAATTTTGCAAAACAACCTGTCTCTTCGTTTTTCTCAATCATAGTCTCACATGCAAAGACTCTTGCCACTTTATCCTCATCACTCAAGCGTTGGTGTAGCTGAAGTTTGTAGGGTTTCATTTCTAAACAGCGCCGTAGTTTGGAATGCGTTGATCCGAACGAGATATCCAGCACATTTTTCACTTCATTAACGGAATGAAGGTCATCAGGTGTCATTGCAAGATATGCAGCTGCGGCCTCACAGTTATGGTCGTTAACTGAAGTTCTGGGAAGTTCACTTCTATCCCTGTCAGCGACGCTCCCAGTCTCTAAGAACTTCTTGAGTAGAGATCGCATTGTCGGGTCAGATGGAATGTTCTCCCACTTTTGCCGTTGAAGTTCTCGGCGAACTACAGTGGTGGATTCATACTTTATCATTAGGCGCACAACTTCTGTGCTTTGTTCCAGCGACAGCATAGTGATCGACAAAATAACAAGTGAACGGCTACGGTGTTAGCAATGACTGATAGTGATGACTCATCATGACGCACTATTGATGATTCACGATAATTTTCGCACACCTGCTCGAGAAACAATAAGCTGCGAGGCATAAAACAAAACTTGGGCGTTCTGGCTACAAACCAGTCTTTAAACCGCGCAAAAATATTGAATATCAACAAAGTTACATTAATTTGAAATATGAAAGGGACTTTTTGATAGCATTGTAAAACCTTTTAACACTGCCAGAGCAACGAAAGTACGTAATGTAAAAAAATCTACACAGTGCAGTGAAATCCATAAAACTTATTAGATGAAACTTTCTAGCGCTGGCAACCACTGCTTTTATAAAACATCCTTCTACACATTCTGACTGCGCTAACCGTTACATTTAGTGAAACATGAACTTTCTAATGCTATACATCTATAAAACATTCCCACCATGTTGAAGTGTGGATGAAACAGCCATTTATTCCTCCTGTCACTGCGTTTATTGATTATAGTAAACGACTTTTCATTCGTATGATATGAGATTGCTTGCTACAGGAGAGAGAAGACTGTTGTTTGTTGCATGTGGTGCAAGGGTGACCTCCCGTTTCATCCCTTCATCATTTAGCCTCGGCGATAGAGGCAGCTCAAGAACTCATGTTGCATTAAAATGCAGTTCTTCATTTCTCCATGTGAAGCAGCGATCAGAGCAGCGTCAGAGGCAAGTCGTGTCTAAATGTAGAGAGTGGCCAGATAGAAACCCTGTCGCGATCCACAAGCGTTTTGCAATGGAGATGTTTATAGGCCATCCATGACAAGATAGCTATGACTCAACCGATTGGCGTTCAAAGTGCTACGTTGAGAACTGTGTCAAATGCCCAACATGAGTTGCCCCAGAGGTTTCGGTCTAAAATATGACACACTCCCTTGCCACATTTATCACTACGGCATCATCCGCTGTCCCGGAGGAACACCCTGTCATTAGAATATTACAACGAAAATCTCCGTGCCATGCACCTGCGAAAGGCAAATGAGAATTGTAAAGACATCACTCTCTCTCTCCTTTAGTGTTTAAGTTCTTCCTCGTACACACTTATAAATGCCTTCGTTGAATTCAGCAGGGTCGAAAACCCCAGAAAACATCCAAAAATAACGAATTTAAATTTTTTGGCAGTTTAGCACTTTTTATAGAACGTTTATTAGTAGTATATGACTTGACCTGAATCATGAGCTCTCGAATAAACGTTGAACGAAGTACATCCGATTCCTACAAGCAAAGATACATGCCTTTAAAGTTTAGGCCTACTACGATGGCCTGGAGACTAGGCCATCTCCTGGCTCTCCACTCACTCTGACAACTTAGGTGAGTGCGGCAATCGAAAAATCTGCCTGGAGATTTCCAATGCTATCATCGGAGCTCCGGAGTTCACCTACCTGTATCTCGACTGGCGATTGAACTGATGCCTGTCGGTGGAAACTCCATTTATATAGTGGAGAGAAGTCGGTCGAGAAATATCACAAGTCTTTCCTGCCTTCTGCCTTCCCGTCATTTCCAAAACCCTTCTCTGGTTTTCCAAGTCTGCTTGCTGGCTTGCCGGCAGGGAGGGGGGGAGGGGTGAGGTTTCTCAATTCTCATCCGATGGAGCTGGGAACAAGTATTCAGACCCAAAAATTCACGTAGATTCCGAATCTGGCCTCGGTTTTCCTCTCTGAAGACTCCTTCATCCCGAAAAATGGCCTTTCTCATCCCAAAACATCCAAAACCTGCAAAAATCCTAAGTCTGAAAACACTACAGGAGACGTGTCTCAACTTTTTCTATAAACCCACCCATCAGATGCAGAAAGTGATGAGGATTCCAAATCTGAAAGCCGTTTCTTCATATGATCTCTCATTCCAATTATAGAGAGAAAACCATGAAACCCAAGTCTGCCTGCCCGGGGGGAGGGGTCGGTTTTCCAAGCACATCACAACTTTAACAAAAAGTCAATCAAGTCAAAGTTAGGTTCACATTGGTGAAGCAAATACCGAACAGAATCTATTAGGCCCGAATAGCGAGAAGTGGGCGCGTTCTTGCACAGTGCTACTATCTTAGCCACCTTCTTACGTGTGCATGCTAGCAAGATTAGATCAATATCATGGATTAGGATGCGATTGATAAGTCCACCATCAGCGCAAATGTCTTTGGTATAGAAGTCCATCGTCATCGATCTGTAGATATCTCCTATAGGTGACAAAGAACACATTAAGCGTCGATACAAGCCGCATTCTGCTATCTTAATCAAGTCAATGGGATCATGAATTTCTAACACCTCTCGAGTCACGTGGTGGTGAGCATATTTTCCCTGACCTAATATGCGATTGCAGAGAAGACCATCAAGTTTCCTTACGGTGTCACTTCTTGGTCTGGGCAAGGTTTGAAGATCATACAGAAGAATGGGTTGAATGGCCATTTTATAGACAATGCTTTGAGGATATGGATTTAAGCCACCTTATGCTTTCCTAAGGTGTAGTACGCCTGCCTTGCCTTTGAGCCAATAGTATTGTCATGATGATCCGAATCACCTTTCATATTATGAATGACTCCGAGAATTTTTAGTGAATTCACATTTTCCAATTGATCGTCGTTGATATAAAAGCAAACGTCTTTTGGGCTGTTGCATATCAGTACTTTTGACTTAGTTCCATTTTTTGAATTTCCAGGTTTTCGCATGTTCATTAGAAAGTTGTAATTGTTTTTGAAGGCCATAAGATGTTCTACTCATTATTGTGAGGTCATCCGCATAATATAAAGGAATAAATGGCACATCATGAAATCGTAATGAATGGCCAGATGATTGAACTGCCTGTAAAATGTCTTCGGCAAACATCGAATACAACCAGGGAGAAAGAATACTATCTTGGCGCACTCCACGTCTCACAGGTATGGCAGTAGACAACTCTCCTTTCCAAGATATCTTGATATACAATTGATCATACCATCTTTTGAGAAAGTCCCATAATCGTAAATTTAATTGCCTCTTTACGGAATTCTTGCATTTATTTGATTTTATCCAAGAGTTTGTAAAATAATCCATCCTGCCAGATTGTGTCAAAAACACTTCTCAGTATCTAATGATGCTATGTACAATGGAGATTTATTTACATAATGGTGCTTAATGCATTCATTTATTGTTGTGGAGACCATATCCGTGCCAGTATTTTTTCGAAATCCATATTGAGAAGAACCTATCGGTATTTCTTTCCGGAATTCATTCAAAATTATAATTTCGAGAATTTTAGAAAGTGTATACAACCGAACAATTTAGATAAATATTCCAATAATATTAAACTTTCACCCATTTTCAGATGTTTAACCGTTATTCCATCAAATGCAGGACAAGACTGCATTCAATTGTTTTATAGCCAGTTTCACATCCGAAGTAGGAATAGATATATGATTTGGAAGCAAGAACTGATTATTCTTCTTAAATTCTTTATCTACAGTAGTTTCAATGCTTGAATGAAAACTATCCCCTAACGTCGATTCTTTATGAAATAACTTAGTGAAATGGGATGTAAGATCAGACGTTGTTAAATTTGATGACGTATCAGCTTCCTTTATTTTGAATTTCTTCCAAAATTGTCGTGAGTTACCACAGAGTAATAAGCCATTCAAGGAATTATACTTATTTTTTATGTACGAGTATATTGAACAGTCTCCGTGTTGCCTTACGAAATTTCTTCATAACATCTTTGTATATATTATGAATTAATCCGTTTTGCTGTCTATCATTTTCTTTCCATATTTTCCACCAGATTATCTTTCTTTTCTTTAAATGATTTAATTCAGGGGTCCAAAAGATTTTACAAAATTGCTTGCGTCTGACAGTTTTCTTGACACAATCTGATTCATAAGCTGTAAATAGCTATCGCAGATGTCAATGTATCAAACTGTTTATCAAGTAGATCTTTTGCTTCCTCTATAGAGAAACATTTTGAGGAATCAAGTCTTTTAATTTCTGACTTCTTCAATAATTTAGCAAGTAAATTCCGATAATTTGAACATTTGATATCATCAGACCAGTCATGACGGATTGAGATAGTCTTATCAATATGGTCTTTGTCTTTGGACTTCACGGTGATAGTATCGATCGGAACAGAAATGAGATTAAGACTGGTATATGGAATACAGTATTTGGATGAGGTAAGTCTATCAACACTTTCCATTCATCTACATCATTTTTCAGATTGTCATTAAGGAGAAAGTAATCAATAAGTGATGACGAATTATTTCCTTCATGATGATATGTCATAGTGATGTTTTCACTGAATTCAATATTTGCCGGATGCAAAGAATGATTATTCACAAAATCTTGCAATAAATTGTCATGTGATGATGATTGTTTAACATGGCGATGAATCAAAGAAGCATTAAAATCGCCCATTAAGCAGATTTTAGAGTGAGGTTTTTTGGAGATTATATCGTCAATTATACTCATAAGATCATCATATTCCTTTATAAATCTGTATTTATTTTCAGGGGTGCGATTATCAAAATAAGGCAGATACACACCAATAAATACCACAGGTTCATTAATGGTATTAAATTTGATTTTAAGGCCAATGATCCGAGATAAAGTGCCATCTTGTTTTACTATCACTGACGCGAGGTTTTCAGCTACTTTTTTGAGGCCTCATATTCGCAATCAGCTGTGACAACAGGATTTGAG
This sequence comes from Prostheceraeus crozeri, assembly GCA_907163375.1. NCBI lineage: Eukaryota > Metazoa > Platyhelminthes > Polycladida > Euryleptidae > Prostheceraeus > Prostheceraeus crozeri. The sequence goes on from CAJQUW010015003.1 coordinate 88,896, forward strand.
ATCGCCAAACCTCCAAAACGAAAAGGTAGAGCCAATATTCGTCGTTCTAAATCATCAACATGCCTTCCTGCTATGGCAGGAATGAACTTCGTTCTTATGACATCTTCAAGAGGTTGCAGTAGATCCTTTATGTCCGGGATCGTTCTTTGTATAAATGACCAACGATGGCACAAGCCTCTTGTAAAACCAGATAATGCAACTTGTGGCTCTTCCTTTGCAATTTCTGATAGCGGCTCAATATCCTGAATCCATTTCTCTACTTTCATCGTGACGAATGACTCTTTATGACCAATGCTTCCAATAGCTTCCCCTAAGTGTCTGTCACCATCTGTTGTAATCTTGATCCCATATTTACCAAAAATACCGTTTGCTTTTGTAAGTTGGTTAGCTTTTTTAACAATAAGGACAGTTTTTGTTTCATTTGGAAAATATCCATAAGCAGGGCCTCACTGACATAAAAGTTTCCACCACTCATGTATCTTTTCAAGCTCACCTAAGGAACAGCTGTCATCAGCATAGCAAATCTGCTTACATTGATCTTGTATATGCGATAGTTTATAAATAAGCGGAGTAACTCCTAAAGCGCAGAAGGGCATCGCACAAGGGTCACCCTGAGTGCAACCCTCCTCCGATGTTATGCAATTTTCGTCACTTTTTGAATCATTGATATACAATTTCGCATTATTTTGGTAAGAGTTTTTAAGTTAAGTGTGGAAAGGTGGACATATCCGTTGAATGTTATGTAAAGCAGCTTTTCTGTTAATACAATTAAATGCATTCTTTGCATCTACTAATAAAATTGCTTCAGTTTCATCATTTTCAAAAAATTCTTTTGCTGAATGAATTGCTGCTTCATTCCTGAATGCAACCCAGTGCATGTCTGTAGAGAGCCTGCAGCTTCTTGAATACCATCTTACAATACCCAGGTTACCATTTTACTCATAATTCTTCGGAGTATTTCACCAACTCCTATAGGACGGATTCCTGGATTTCATCTAGGGCTATCAGCCTACATGAAAGGTATTCATTCAGATAATCAGGATGAACTTAAAGTGCACAATCACTTTGCCATGTCAACAATAGCTTGACATAAATGTTTTGATGCATCCTTAAAAAGTCGAGAACACAATAAAATGCGCCAGCAATCTGCGTCAACCTGTGTCGGCCCACCAGATCCATGAACTTTAATTATTGCATTCTGAACCATTTTCATATCAATTTCTTCGAAAATCACGGTTTCAGATGATCGTTCAGTTCTACACAATAGGTCGTTGGATCAGCGTCTTTACTTCGCGGATGCTTCTCGAGCAAACAAGACTTAATTTCTTCATTCATTTCATGAATTCCATTCAATGGATCATCAGCGTTTACATCTTATCGCCTGTGAAACTTTTCCCTTCATCATCAACCGGTAGTATTGCTTCTCTTTACTTGCATTTGTGACATTTCTTTTGATTAATAATATTTTTTGTATCTCATTTGCTTCTGATAATAACGATGTAAGATCTCCATTTTTCCATTTCTCTAATCGTGTGGATAAACATTTTACATTGTCTCTTGGTTTTGATTTGCCACTTGGCTTTTGGAACAACAATGGGATAAAAACATGTAAAATCAGCATTGAAAGACTCTGCTATGTCGTTTCATAAACAACTAAGTCAATTATTCGCATAATTTCATTTATGAAAGCAATTTCACCTTTGCCTCTAGGTGGGATAAATATATTTATATTTATATTCTTTCTCCACGTTGAAATTTCATTGTATGCTTTACGGAGAGAAACTTTGATTTCATTTTCACCAGCATAATTTCCCCATCTGATTTCAGTAACTGGAAGATGTTGCTGTTGATGCTCAATGAATGTTGTTCAATTCAGATCAGCATTTTGTGATTGATTTTGAATATCAGCCCATTCTCGTGTCTGTTGCACAACGGAGTCAATAGTCTCATTTAAGCATGACATAACAGTGATCTAACTTAATTATATAATTATAGCGAAGTTATTGTGCCCGCAATGTAATTAAATAATTCAAGTTGTACTCGTTTCAGGTTCGAGACCGGTAGACGTGGGTACTAACACTCTTAGTCAAACCTATTGATGTAATCTGTTTATTAAATTCTTGCTGTCATTAACAGAGGATGGTAGCTGGCTGCTGGCTCACGTCTTGCTTGCTTGCTGGTTAGCGTATATCTACATGTGTATTCATAGCATTGCTGCCCCCTTTTTTCCTACATTGCTGCCCAGTTCATTTCAATTACGCACAATATTATTAACATAGATTTTTTCGGGCAACGATGTTGGACATTTTCAGGCGCTTGCGCGCCCTCAAATCATAGACTTCTAAATTTCTCTGGACAGATAGGTGAGCAAAATTTGAAACCAATTTCAACCTAACTGTCCAGAGAAATTTAGAAGTCTATGCTCAAATGTCCTACATTGTTGCCCTCAAAATCCATGTTAATGTTATATTGCCATGCACCTTTTCATATCATGGCAGTTCACCTTTACAGATTTAGAAGATAGCGATATCATGACTAGACATTTGTCCAATCTCTATGGCTTTCAACGTAGAAGATTTGAATTTCTGTTTATATTCATCTATACAATTAAATCAGACATTCATTAGGTAGATGAAGCTGATCAATATCCAAATATGGCAAAGTCAAACATTTTAGTGTTGAAAATTCCACAATGTAATTCGACGACTGAGATAGAAGCCATAAAACCGCGCGGATTCAATGAAGAAAGCGGCTTTCATTCTATAAAAGATAAAAGGAATAATAATAATCATAACTTATTCACCCGAAGTAAATACAGGTCTGATGTAGACAAACAAAACAAGCAAAAATTCAGAATGTTGAGCGGTTGGAAGAATACATTCATTGCGGACAAAGATTTAAAAATTACGAATACAAAACTCAAAGTTTTGGATACAAATCGCGAAAATACACTGCTCATGCGACACAAGGCAGCAGACCAATTGTGCTTACAGAGATCAAACCTTGCAAAGACTTCACAATCAGAACTGTCAAAGGCTATTCAAACCAAACCCTTTTCAGCAATCTCTGCGGTTAAGAGGGCCAATGAAGAAAGTGCTACACCGCTAGACAGTGTAGATATTGACAAAGTATCTATTGATTGCCAACCATATTTCAATAATCAATTTGAGATAAATGATGCTGCAACCGATTTAAATGACCGCGCATCCAAGTCCAGTAGTAGAATGTCAAGTAAATCATCCAGTAGTAGAATGTCAAGTAAATCAGATTTTTCCGATTCGAATAATACAATTAAGAAAATATCACTTACTTATTCCACAGGTTTAGCATTCGATAAAATGTATTTGAACTTGTTGTATAAGACTTGGGGTGACAAGAGATCTTGGTCTTCTTTATTTCGAACGGCCAATACCAACAATAACAATTCAAGTTTGCAAAATCCACGTGAAAAAAATGAAACACCAAGTCGTCAACTTATAGAATTCGATAGAAATAATTCGAATTCTTCAAAGCTTTCAGGAAGCTGTCAAGGATTGATCCTAGAGAATTACTTTCAAAAACATGAATCCAACCAACAAAAAAGGAATTTTGAGTGGGACAATGAAAGCAGAAGACGTGGCCGAGGACAGCAGGCCCCACCAGATCTTATCGCTAATTGTAAATGCAAGTATTCGCACCACGAAGATGAGAATTGTTACAAAAACATAATGAAATATTACCCCGTCTGCTCAACACCAAGTCACTTACTTCAGATAAGAGGTCGACGTGCAGATTTTACACCGTATGTATTACGTACTGAAGCTTATAAGATGCCGAAACCGCTTTCAACTGATTGTTCTCACTACGTAAATGGCAGTTTGCGTGATCATGTTGTTGAAACTGTGGCAAATAATTTGACTCCGCTATTAGAACCCGAGTGCCGAACTTTCATTGACAATAATTTGAACTGTACTGCTTCGCACAAACGGAAAAAACTCGAAAAATTTCTGATTTCTTCGGAAAATTATAGATTTTGCAAGTGATATGTGAAAGTTGTGCAAAAAGTGACAATTCAGGAAGCCAAGAATTCAAGTTATAAGAACAATAAAATATTAGGGTCCACAAACAATGATTATCACCAATTTCAGAATTGTCATTCACAATAAGTAGTGACTTAGAATAATCTATGTATGCTAAAAGTGTAGATATGTGGCGTGCTATGAGGAGTATTTTTGCCATTGAATAGTAAACTTTTCAAAGTTAATGGAAAGGTCTCGTAAACTTCTTCCTGAAACTGAAGGAAAAAAATAATTTGAGTTATTCCTGCATAGTTACGTATTATTTTTCGAAATACTTGGCAGTAAATGAATGTTATGCCAATAGAAATTCTGAAATTACAGTCATCGTCCGCATCATCAGCCTTTTCCGTATTATTTTGATTTTCCTTTTTTTACTACTTTTTTTTAGATTTTGTCATCATTTTCTGACAGCAGTTCTATGACGGACTGGATGCAATGACAATTTTGTCTTCCTGTCCTTGTTTTTCAGCACATTATATTCTTTCTATAGTGAAATTGATCACTTTGCTGTTGAAACGGGATTTATCAATTCTTCATCATGCATTTCGGTTGATTACTGATAATCGTGCTGCAAGATTCTACAAAAGATAGATGTAAGCTTGTGTCATACTTAGCCAGACGTATGACATCATCAAAATTGTCATTCCATGCAGGCCATGATAGCTGGACTAACGTACAAATTCTGCAACTTCAGACTGGACATTCGTATATACTCTAAGTACCTACTATTCATTCCACGTCAAACCTTCCTTGCTCGAGATTATGATTAAACTGCTCCCAGCTCCCGGTCTATAATGCTTGGCCGTTAACGTTGAGTAATACTTGAGTCGCATAAGCTTACCTAGTGATGAAAAATTCTTGTCCTTTTCTAAAGTGGGCATACGTATATAACCGAACGTGATTCAATTTCAAATATCACTCGCGAGTAAAATAGCAGTTTCACTTCTCTTTTTATAGTTTTCCGCCAATCAAGTTGCGTGGTTTTCTGGTTAAAAACACTTTTTTGTTTCTTTAGAAATTTCCAATTTATAACATTCGTTATCAGATTTTCTTGCTTGTGCAAAGTAATGAATATTGGCTTTTTTAATATCTTCGCAACTTTCACAAGTGTCTTATTGGCATATAGAGTTGTCATTATGCTTATATCACACCAGCATTGTCAACATGCTCATATCACACCAGCCATATAGAATAGCTATATTAGGTGGAGTAGCAACTCAGCATTAATTAAATCCCCAATATGCATGCAGTTTCGATTTGATTAAATGAATTCGATATGAGACACAGTGCCAAATGTGAAATAGGCAAGTTGTCACAGTTTTGAAGAATTTTTTCCACGGAATTGATTGATCATGATAACAATGCAGAAGAAAGAGTAGCACTCTACAAATCCTCCATGTCATGACAACCTTATTAATGGAAAGGCATTGTTCATTCATGGACAAGATTCTTAACATAGCAGTTCCATTTCGCCCGGTTGAAACAGAGCTGTATGAATTAGATCTACTAAGTTAGCAAACTTGAAATTTGAGCAAAGAAGCAGAATGAGATACTAACTTTGACATGAAGATTTGCATTAGGCTATGCAATGCGGTTCATGAAATTTCCTTCATAATCAGCTTAATCTACGTTAATTAAGATACTTGCAAATTGTAATTATATTTTCACCCTTTTTGATATCCTAAACGTTTCATGCTTATTGAAGTCTGAGGTTCCAAGTCGCCAGTAAACTGCGTGCTGACATCTTTTTTGAGTCGACATTCTACATTGCTTTGCCTTCCGTGTTCCCTACCTCATGGCTGAAGTGGGCTGAAGGTCGGGGACCACGATCTGTGCACCAGTCTCCTCCTGCTCGGTCGCGCCCAAGGTCGAACACTGCGCAAGCGTCCGTCCTGTCCAATCCGCGATGTCGTCGCTACATCTTCTCCGTGGCCTTCCCCTGTATCACTTCCCGTCGATTCTACCCTCCATGACATGAATACACATGTTTTGAGCCCCGATTACATGGCCGAAGCATTGGAGTTTTCTCTTCTTGATGGTCGACACAGTTCTCCTGTGTGTACCAAGCTCTCTCAGGACAAAGTCGCTGTCCAGCTAATCCGCAGTGCTCGCCTGTACAAGTATATTTTAAAGGCACTCGCTTGTCCGATGTCACATTCTTCCATTTTCCAGGACTCAAAACCGTTGCCACTGGCCACACAAGTGTCTCAGTCAGCTTGAATTTGATTTTATTGTGACACTCTACCCTCTATATACTTACTCTTTGACGCCAGCATTAATCCATTAGGTACTATACGTTGCGACGTGACGTGTTTTTACATTTTTCTAATTTAAGTGTAAATTCGTTGCAGTTTTGTTGCGACGTAAATGTTTTGTAAAATTTCCGGTTAATCGACGAAGAATCTATTAATTAATAAATATATTCTTCGTCGATTAACCGAAATTTTAACAAAAGTGTAAATTCGAATGACTTCGTGTTCTTTTAGTTCAGGGCTGAAGCGGCGAAAGCGGGCGGAGGTGTTCCGTTTTTTGTCGCGCCGGCGTCCGACTTGATGCTTTCTAATTTCTCTGAATACATGTATAATCTTCTACCATCTATTTGAATTTTAAATGTCGCAGTACCTTCTTCAACCATCTACCTTACTACGATCCATCCACCACTCTCCACCCTCAAACCCCACTCACTGAGGCCTGTTGGAAACTAAACCAATAACCCTCAAACCCTTCCCTAACTCGCCTCCTAATTCCACTCTTACCGCCATCGGTCACCACCTACACCCTTACCTCTGTCACGACCTGAACTCTCCCACTTACACGCTAAATATTTAGCACTTCCTCCTACCCCTTAGGAAAAAATTACCCCACACCTTCCAGCCTAAACTCTATGTGAACACTCCTCTAATCCCATCGAATCCACCCACTAACCCTTAACGCTCATCCTCACGCCATCCACATCCACACCACGAACCCACTTTCTTAACCCCCAACACCAGAAACACTAAGGCATGAGAATGCTATAACAACCAGCTCACTTAACCTCTGCTTACCTGCCTATAATCAGCGGCGTCTCGGGCAAATCCTATCCAATGGAACTCCTTCATCAGCTCACCTTTCCTACCCTTCACCTAACCAATTAACCCTCTGCAAGAAAACTCCAACCTCCCCAGACTGCGCACATAGCCAACAACTACTATACCACCAACCTCACACTATCTACGGGCTCCGCATTCCATCCCAAACCAGTCGAATTACAACTATAGCCTCACTACCCCTGATCCTACCAACGAGCACCCCACCGCGCCATCCCCGGTGCCCACAAAGGGCCCAACCACAAAACCTCCTCCCACTGGCCACAGCAGAGACGCCCTACTACACGACCCAAGCCAAACATCCAACCTGGCTACCTAGCAGCCATGAGCAACAACACCTCACCTTCTGCATGCACCAAACACAAACTAACTCAGACTCTCTTGTCGCGCCACTTACAAAACCCACGCAGCCCTACAGGGAACAAGGGGGGGGGACACAACGTGGTAGAAATTCATTCTCACTAACTTGCTATCTCTCCTATAAAACCATAGCCCCAGATCAGAAGCACTGGCTAGCAGTACTACTCTAACTAGCCTCTTACCAACGAACCACATAGTAGAGGCTCCGGTCAGGCTCCTCCCACAGCGCAACTACAGCCAAGGAAAGACTTATACTAAGACTCTTTTTAAGCAACCTACACCGCCGGGCATGTTGCAGACCTCATGCACATCCACCCTCACCATACCATGACCTGGCCGTCGCCCAGTTCTCCAAGCCAGCATGCTTCACCACTGTCCATCCTAGCTCCGAACGCTAGGAGTAACCTGCCCAACTCGGGGAAGCCTACATACACTCCTCGCCTTCCCGTACTAAACTTTCACTCTCACACCTAAAAATCTATCCTCGCCATCACCCACCACTCTCTATGATCCTCCCCACTACTTTCTCCCCCCTAAACCAGTCTTACAACAGACACTTACGGACATGCTACCCAACTCCAAACCAAGAAACCTAGCCCTTTGCCACGAATCTCCGCTACACGCTGCCATACTCACCTACTCCTTATACGTCACACTAAACTCACTCTCACCCACCAGAACCCGCATCCAACTCGTTACCTCTCATTGTCCGTCCCCTCTCCCTAATAGGCTCTAAGCTTCTTAAACCAACTAACTGCTATACCACCTCACTCTACCTGCTAGCCTCTTCCTGACCTATCCTCTCGTCAACCTCCATACTCCAACTACAGACTTCTGTACACCTAACCAGACCCCTTACGCAACTCACCTGAACTAAAAACCTCCTGAATGCAGACAGAGTCTACCTAACCCTACCACTCATCTACTCCTCTGCTCTCTGCACTTAACCAATCCCCAGCAACTCACCTGAAAACTAGACTAACTAACTAGGTCTAAAAGCCTCACTCTCACATTCTCAGAACAGCTCTACAAAACTACTAACCTCCGTCTCCTCTTGTCTCCCTCTACAAGGGCTCTAGCTTCCTAGCATTCTACGAAACCTAACAATAGACCTAACACACAACCCTCCTCTAACACGCGCTTCCTAGTGCTCCATAAACTTAGCCAGCTCTTTGCCCTCCGACATCACTCCAACCTCCACTTACTCCAACAATAAACACCTCTACTGCCACTATAATTCACTACTGTAACACCCCGTTCGACCAATCCCAATATATATGGAATCCTAGACTCTCCTCCAAACTATACTCTGCTGAGAGCTAGATCTACAACCTGATACCCTCCACATACTGCTCCACAACCCACCCTCTGCTAACCACTCTAAAACTGCACACTACCTATCTATAGCTCGCAACTACTTTCTAAGACTACTACTCTCCTCACCACTCAGCCTCTTCATCAACACTCTACTTTGCTACCGCCTAACTCTGACCTACCACCTCCTCCCCCTCATCACCTACTCAACCTTCTACACGGTATTCACTAATACTAGGCTAGCTGACTTACGCTAGTTCTCCTACCTGAAACACCCAACTCCTCACCTACCCCCTCTAGAGCCTCTCTAACGCACACCACCAACTAAACATCCTCCTCCCCTCCAGCGGCCTGCACCTGTCATCCTATAAACCCTGCAAAGAGCCTC
>CAJQUW010015004.1:0-18257 GCA_907163375.1 Prostheceraeus crozeri
TTGGCATCAGGATGTAGCCTAATTCTTTGTTTGCTTTCTGACTTCTCAAAGTATTTAAAATGAATATTTTAATTAAGTGTTCAGACTGATTTCAGTTCTAAGCTGGTAGTAAGTAAATCTACACCACTGGATAGCGCAAGATGGCCGCCGTCGAAAAATTTTCGCTGACGTCCCCCCCCCTCGATAAAACGACAGAGTGTCGTGGTGGACTTGGGCGACCGCCAGGTTTTGACTTGGTGCTATAGTGTGTTAGGATTTTCGTGAAATCTCATGAAATTTGGGGTGAAAGTGAGATGTTTCGAGTGGAAGCAGTGCTCGGAGGACTTTGCAAATGTGATTTTTGGACTCAGCGTCAAATTCTGCATCGCGGTGAATTTGAAAGCAATCGGAGAGAAAAAATTTTTGGGACGTCCCCCCCTCGGCAGCGTTGCTTCCAACTTTGGTTCTAGAGATCGTAGAAAGTCGTGCAATAGCTCGTTTGAAAGCTAAGAGTCAGACAAATTCACTGAAAAAAACGGCTTGTTCATATCTGTCTTCGTTTAGATGTGAGACGCCATTTAAGATTTGGGAGATTGGCGAAAAACGACAGAGTTAACGGCGAATGTGGGATGTTTTGGCATCTAGCGTCTAAACGGCTGCTTCAATGGTAGATCTGAGACCAGATTTGGAATTAGAGTCAAATTCTACATCTGTGGTGTGATTTCCAGCTCAATCGGCGAGAAAAAAATTTTCAACATTTTTCGGAAAAACGACAGAGTTAACGGCGAATGTGGGTTGGTTTTGGGCTGTAGAGCCAAAACGAAGCATCGGATGGGAAAACGGAGGACAGATTTGGATTCAGCGTCAAATTCTACGTGGAGGTGTATTTTCCAGCTCAATCGGACCTCCAGAATCGGCGATAGAAGCGTTTTAAGTTTTTTGGATGATGGATATTACGTCATCAGCTGATCGCCACAAACTATAGCCTAATTCTTTTCAATCTTATTATCTCAAAAACATGCCCATCAAATCAAAAATTTCTCTTCACAAAATCATCATCGTTTTAAATCTGAAAAATATTGCCAACTACAATGAACTATCAGATAATTATTGCATATTGCCACAAATTGTGAATATATTGCCAGTCAATAATTGTTGCCACGAGTGGCAACACTGGTACGCGGGTAGAAGAACAGAATGCCCTTAACCACGGATGTTTGTGGTGTTCCGTAATTACGCGTGGTATGTCACCTAGTGTGGCGGTACGCTTCATGTTATATAACATTTCTCCTTTTTCACCGAGATTTTTTCCCTCTTCTCTCACAAAATGCACAGTACTGCAAAATGGACGTCCTGCGCTGTTGAACGTTGTAGATCAGAAGCATAACGCTAATAATAATCTATAACGCACTGCGTAAAAAGATTATGATCCAACCTTGACGTCGATTTTAGATTTAACTATGCTAACTGTCGTGCATTTATTAGTCATAAGCTCAATTCGACTCTGCTGCACAACCCTGTAGGCCTTATTCTGAAGTGTCAGTTGGTAGGCTATTTACTCTACTAAAAGGTGACGTTCTGCCTGATCGCGTATCGAAATCATACCAATTTTCCCAGCTTATTTGACATTTGACCAATATCAAAAAAATCACTTTTTAGTGAAAAATATATTTTGTGAAAATTCATCACTATTAACATCAGAAACGCTTGCTTGATGACGCAACACTTTAAGCGAGTGTTGAAACGACAAGCATATACGACGACTGCATTATCTCGGCAGTGACTAGCATTGTGATCACCATAGAAGCGGATAATCAAAATAATATAGAAAAGCTTGATATCAACTCAAAATGGGATGACAGTCATTGAAGCCCTGTACCAATGCAAAGACCGGAGATACAGAGAACAAGCCATCTCTGACAAGCAGGATCCTCCAGTGACAGGATAAGCATGTCTATCTTTCATTACAGAGGATAAAAGCATGCAGAAGAATATGATATGTATAATCCTTTCTCATAACTACAATAAATCGCTTAGCGTTGATAGCACCTATCCTCAGGGCTTAAACGATTTACGAGTCAAAAAGGAGTGCTTATTATATACCTAGGGTACTTTTAGCTACCGATTTTGATTAGAAATTTGATAAATGACAATTACTCCTTTGTGATTACGCGCCATACTTAAAAATTAAAAGATAAATAAAAATATAATGTCATACGTCTATAGTAAATGTACATTTAATATTCAACCCAATATGCAGTGTCATAGCGATCTATAATTAATGTCTTTTTTTCAAAATCGGAAACTTGTGGCTAATTCTAAATACCTTTTGTGTCGAATTTTTCAGTTGGGGCTATGTTCTGAGTGCCTCTCCGCTTAGAGACTTTAATTCATCAGTGGAAAAAAGATATTTCTTCTTGATTTAGATGCAAAGAAAAATACGACGCACCAAATGCGTGGAATTCCCATTTATCACCCACTACGGAACGGCGGCTGCTGCAGCTCCAATGGCCCCACCTGCCACTCCGGCAGCATATGAGACACCAGCTGCACCTGAAAGTAAATGAAGATGCGCTATACATGTGCATTTTAAATAACTGCATCAAGTACTTCATAGCTATTTAGATGTCTGCTTAGTCTTCTCAGCACGAATGACTGAAATCCGTTGAAAAAATGGAGCAGTATGGAGCATCATGCAAATATCAGCAGCTGTAACTACCGGTAGGCCTACCTTGTCGATGCATTGTGAAGTTAAATGCATTCATTTCTTATTTTGCACAAAATCCTTTTCACAAAATAACTTTCAGAAGATCGCCTTCCGGCTTTGAATCTGTGCAAACTTATCGCAGGTTTTCTGTAATTTGATTATTCTTCAGATTCTAGCAACATTGACCTACGGTACCGAGCAGCTGAAATCACCAAACATCTGCTATTCTCTATTCTAAAAACTTTCTCAACGGTTTCTGAAAATTACTATTTTTCTGAAACATTTCCAATGATTTCTAAAGTGCACGTGCGTGAAGTAAGCGCAATCATTTTTGTTGTCGACTTTACGTGTCCATCTCCCATAAATCACTACAACCACCACAATTCGGGGTCGGCCTGATTATGTTGCCACGACTCAGTGTAACAAAACTCAGCCTTCTTTAGCCGATTAAAACGCAATGTCAATATGTACAATTGGGTGCGCTGTGAAGTTGGCGCTTACATAATACATTCCATCAGTTTCATCAGGCAACAAAGCCCCAATAACAAAAGATGGAAACATTTATGTCTCATCATGCGCCACGCAAAAGATAAACAAAAACAATCAATGTTCATGTAAAAAATCAAACGATGGCGTGAAGTTAGTGCAACCATATATTCAAAACAATATTACTCAGCACCCAGTCGTTTTAATTATATCATAATAAATCATACCAGCGGTTTGCCAGGTCTAGTACATTCATCAGAATCAATCAAATATATCCCGTCATTCATTCGCTAAATAACAAAATTATTAAACATCCAAAAGCACATGACTAAGTTTATAATCAGACAATCATAGGTAAAATTCCTGGCAGGACGCCATTTTTTGTTTCCCGGAAACTCCAGAGACACAAACCCTATTTTCATACTACTTACTGATATTTTGTCGGCCTTACTTACAACGATCCTGCCAAACTTGACAGAAATGATATTTATAAACCTAATCAACTTACACAATGTGTTTCACCACCAAACCAAGGAAGATTTGCATTACATAAAAACCATTTGCATATTGGTCCCTGCTTCTGCTGGTTATATCACTCAGTCTTTAACAACTGTATAAATGCTGTTTGCCTTTTTACAATGTTTTCAGAGAAATAGAAAACATGTAGTTTCAGACATAAACAAACATGTAATTAATAACAGAAAGATTGCTTAGTATGGGAGTTTCTTGGAGGACAATAAAGAGACGCATAACAAATTATAACAGAAAATGTGATTTAAAACGACGTGGTTTTCGTCAAATATAAGATTCTTCATATATGGTTCAATCGAAAACACACTTCTCCTACGTGTATAGCGATGAAGGTATCAGAGACGATAATGCGTTTATAACGTGGACGAATGATGAATAAAATGTAATATTGTAAAGCGACTTCGTGACGTCAAAACGTGCAAAATGAGACAAAGAAATTTTGGGAAATTATATGCTAACATTCTATGTATAATAGATTATGCGCCCATAACTCGAAATTATCGATTACTTAATCACTTGGAAGATATTTGACGAAAATCTGAAGATGTCATTTCCAACAACGAAAATAACCACAAAATGCAGAAGACTATTCCTCAATTTGGAAACAAGATGCACACGAAATTACAGAGTTTATCGCAGATTATCACGTATCGATCACATAGGAGCATATAGCGAACGATAATATAGCTAACAATGTGTTGTACATCAAAACTGGTGTGACGCTCGCAGGGTATCACTCTCAAACGTCACGTTCAACAAAAACTAGTGTATCTTGTTCATCGTTTCCTGTGAGCTAGAGAACAATGCCATTTTTTATCACGCCAGATTTGAAGAGCTGGGTCGCAATCGTCATCCCTTTACTTTCAAAATTGAAAATATAGCAGTGCAATATGCATCTACTCGTACTTGCACAGAGGTATTCGGAATTTCGTCATCGGTTAGACAGCGATATTGTCTCAATGATGTGTATGTTGTGATGATTTCATTATCGTCGAACCTCTTCATGATTATTTTTCTTTCTGATGTGAATACCAAAGATGATGTTCTTCTCAGTTGCAGTTACATGTAGATATCAACACTTTCAAGCGAGGTGAATCAATGCAGACAATTGGCAGACTTTCTGTGAACAACAAGTCAAATGTATTAACTTTCAATGAACAAAATTCAAAATGTTTTCAGTGTTTTTATATGCGATACAAAGAATGATATGCATTCTTTTTATACAAGGTAGGCGAATGTATTATTGCCAAGTAACAGACTTCGAAGTCCAATGTTGGAGTTGCATTCGTATCATCAATTCTGATGAAGCAAGTGTACAAATCCATCATGAAGGACAGGTGAATTAGCAGTTTGGTAGATGTCGGGTGATACTGCTCGAAAAAAGGCGGTACAGTTCCACTGCCACGGACATGCGTGGGTAGCTTTACTGAGGGGTTTAGCCCGTATAGCTGTATCCGGTTCCTCTGTGGCCTACCTGACTTGTACCCATTGTTACGTCAAAGGGGTTCTCATTTGGGTTTCTTCAAGCTTTTGCGACATGAACTGTGCCTATAAGGGTCTTTTTTGCGTATTATTTATTGCAGCTTTGTTGCTATTATTTACGTTTTTCTGATGCCTTCCTAAGTTTCTTGTATCACTTTGTTCTACAGTATAATTTTCGTTTATTTGATTGATATTCTGAGAAATTATGAAAATGAGAAAGACCACACAAGAAACGTAGGTCAAGCCGTCAGGATCAGCTTCAGCAACGTAAAGAGGACTGAGCCTACAAGGTAAGTCACCAGATCTTCTATCCCTGTCGGAAACCAGGTTAGATACCAGTGGTGTCATCAAAGCGACTCGTTTACTCCTGATGGATACATATTTCACCGGATGGATTAAAGCACCTTGTCATGGTGCTTGGACGTCTATTGCCAAACAAAGCCTGTCCCTGAGATAGGCTTATCGTAGCTCCGAGGTATCCAATGCATGAGTATCTTGCCTTGCATTGCGCCGCCTTGACAGTAGACCACTTTCTTCCTATTTTTTTCCTATAGTCGCTTCTCGTACTCATCAACTTAATGCTGAAATTTTCAAATGTTGCTTCTCTGACAAGATAGATTAGTCTTCTAGAAGATATCCCACGATGAAGTTCCGTTTCTGGGTGACCACGTCACATTTGACTGGCTTGCTCATCACAGCACACACCGATTCTCTCCCGTCAGGCAGCCCAGGATTTCGCTGTCTCTCACAACCTTAGTCAACTTGTGTCACTTGTCCTACCAGTAGTGCCTACCGAGCTGGTGATACTGATAATCTCCTTGACCCTGTTTCTCACCACAAATCCAACTGGTTTTTTTCACACAATTATCTCCCCTCGCACGTCAGATCACTGTGTTATCACTTCTCTGCAAACAAATTTGCTCCACACCGTCTGCACCCGTCCATAGAACATTTTATCAATTCCTCCAAACAGGACGGTGTGCTTTCCGCACTTATCAATTCAAGCTGAGAAATTTTGATTCTGACGAGAACGCCAACAAGTCCGCGCAAGAAACTGACAGAGTGCTACAATAGGATGTTTCCTACATTCCTCACCGTACTTTCCAAATGAAGCACCACTCACAACCTTGGTTTAACACAGACTGTCACTGCAATTGCCACGTGACCACTTTTTCCATAAGTAAACATGAACAGTAGCGCTTGGCAATCTTGAATTGCGTAGACATTGCAAGAACCATACAGCAGGCAAAAGCCGTTACGCGTTTGTATTACGGATATCCATTGCTAATCCCAAAAAGCTTGCTCTAAGGACTATCTGGAAATTTACAACATGCAACCAATAGAACAAATCCTCCATCCCACACTCCGTCATGCCGAAGTCAGTACTTCTAACGACAGCCCACAGACAAACCAGCTTCTTTGCAAGAGTTTGCGAAGACTTCGTCATTAACGATGGAGGTAGAATCCACCTCCAATTCCCACGCGCACTGAATGAGACAGTTAGTCCTCCTTCAGTCAACAGTCCACCGTAGATTTGTCAGTAGATGTTAATCCACCGGTGATTTTTCCCTCTTGTTTGGAAAGTAATCTTCCGTGGTTCCATTCCAAAGAAAGGTTACTGACTCAACTCTTCCATCTAGTAACCGTCCTATCAGCCTCTTTACAATTGCTGCAAGATTTTTGAAGCAAGTGAATTAACCAACACATTTTTAACTTCTTGAAACTCAGACCTTCTATCAGAAGAACATATGGCTTCAGCACTCTCGATCCAACTGCAGATCTTCTTTATATTCACTGAACATTTGATCATGTCCTTGACAGACAAGGTAACGAGATTATTGCCTGATATTTCCAAGGCATTCATAAAGTCTGGCATCAGGGACTCCTTATGAAGCTAAAGTCCTATGATTGCTGATCAACTCATAACTTCTGCTTCTTTCCTAGTGACGCGGCAGATATCTGTCCTCTTAGATGGCCAAAATTCTCCACCAAGTTTGTCATGCAGGAGTTCCATCAAGGGTCAATTTTGAGAATCCCACTCTTTTTCGCTGTACATCACCGACCTCCCAGACTGCCTAGAGTAAATTGGTGATTCATGCAGATGACACAACACTTCATTCCAATGAGCGACTCGCTATAACCACTCACAACGTCACATTATCAGCATGAGATTGAGGGCAAATAAAAAAAAACCCGGAACGAGCGAGCAAGTTGCGAAGGGTGTCCTGATCCTTGAAATGTTGTGACCTTTTATTGATATTTGGCATAATCTAATGTAAGAAAAATAGTTGGCAAGGGCGAAAAAATGGACTTTTTTTAAATAATCTACTTTCGAGGGGTAGTACCTTTTATTGCATATTAGTGAATTACGAAATGGTCTTAATTCACACCAAAAACCCGGGAAAAAAACCCCGAAGATTCTCATACCTGAGTTATCGACGTTCTTAATGAAGACTTACGCAGGGTCTCAGAAAGGGGGCGCAATTGGCTTGTTTCCTTCAATTCCTTCAAAACTCAAGAGTATTCTGCACTCACGACGTAAAGAGATGATGATCATAGCATTAAATGTCAGATATAGGATCAGAGAACAAATTCATCTCCTTCCTTGGATTCGCGGTTACGAATGACTTGTCATGGAAACCGAACAGTCCAATCCATTAGCAACAGTCACTCAACGCATTGGGTAGTTCTCAATCGTGCACACTATCTTCCACCACAGACGTCTGCTATCTTTACAGGTCCACTAATTCTCCTCTGATGAGTCTTGATGTCATCTGTGGGCAGGCGCCCCACAAAAACGCACTTAACCTCCCTTGAACGTTGAGAAACGTCAAGAATCTCAATGGGGTGAAAAACTTTCTACAAGTTGCGACGCTCTCCGTCAGACGGATGTTTCGTCACTCATCCTCCTTCAAATACTATTTCGTAAAGCACTCTGCAGAAAATGAGTGGCGTACCCACACCTAAGTACTTCGTCCAAACACCACAAGCTAACGACACTCACATGCTATATGTAGCTAGGAACGCGCACGTACTGATCGCTCGAAAAGCTTTATGTTCGCCGGCACAGCTTGGAATCAGGCTTTCCCCAGACCACTTCCCTGACCAATACAATCTTGATACTTTCAAGAGGCGTGCGAATAGGTTTCTGATGGGGACAGTTTATCAGATTAGAAGATCTGTTTTTTTTTACTTTATTTATTTAAAATAATACAATTTGTTACTTTTCATTGAGTAACCCCTAGCTTCGTTCATGGCTCATAGCTGTGCTAGGGGTGAAAATTCAGTAAAAAATACAACTGCTGATCTGGTTTATCTGTATTTAATTCCTAGCCGGTAAGCAAATATTTATAAGGTTGCGTTGACTGTGTCTCTAACACTTTAAATGTATCAGTAGGTCATTGACGTATTCTGAAATGATATAGCACATGAAGTTACCCATATTAAGAGAAATGTTGCTATAGCATACCTACATGTCATGTAACCTTCATGACATGCAAAATAAATGATCGAGTATTTAATGAATTATATAATTGAGATATAAATTGGCAAATCTCTAAAAACACGCGGAATAGTGAAACATACTGGGAATTGAAAAGTAGAAAATTTAGCAAAAACCTTGTGTTAGTAGGAAGACTTCTAAAATGTAGGTGAAGGATCACTAGAATGCCTCCTTTGAATTAATCGTTTGATTTTGAAATTTAAGTAATTTTATGGCTCTTCAAAGGGCCCATGCTAAAGCTCTGCTGCTTTTAAATATGTTGATCGCATCACTATCTCGTTTGCACATATTATCTGTTATATGTAGATTGTCAATTCGTAAGCATATATGTTGATATCTTACATTCTTAGTTGAAAAACAGCTTAATCAAAAGTATATTTGACGAAAATAGGAAAATATCTAAACAACAAAATGATGAGAACTCCTCAATTTCCTACAAAGTTGTGCGCACGAAATTGCTGTTTATCACAGATGAATACACCTTTGATAGCACCACATAACAGTTTTATAAGCTACATCTACTTCGTTTCGAAGGATTGCGGCATAAGATCATGTTCTTTGTGACCAAGATTACAATAACTTCTTCTTTTTCGCTGCTATCAATCGTAACTCTTCATTTCTTTTGCTTCTGAGCCAATAGAACCTTTTTGGAGATGCTCATTTTTCTTGTTCCTTTGGCTTTCGAATGTATTTGAGCGGTGTGGGACTGTTGCATGTTCATTATAAGCTGCATGTGCGCTACTTCATAAGATACTTCATGATGGCTTGTCCGACTTCGATTGGTATTTCACAGACAAAACTAGGCTGAGATATCGACGCTAGAAAAAATACACCTTCCTTCCAACATGGAATCGACACACAATTGAAAGACCCCCTCCACTAAGGACCATGAAACACCGTTTAGGGACTGCCTTGACTAGTATGCCAAGTAAGTTATCTAATAATTCCATATTCTGGTCGTCAATACGAATACACGATTCCAAAATGAGTTGTAAGCGTTCTTCCAGGAAACAAAGTGGATTCCAGTCAACGGAATTCAGTCCGAATTTTCATAAGACAAATTATTCACTTCTTTTCTGATAACAATTGAGCAACTCTTGGCAATGTCCATAGTTGTTTTGAATGCCTTCACATTTTCTTTTCAGGGATCTGATCCTACTCATCGATAAAGAGAATAGTTCAATGGCAATCAGACTCAATCAAGAATGACTATAAGCATCAATCTTAAAAAAAAGTTTTGTTTCTCAGAACGTACTCAAAAATTCAACAACGTAATAGAAGAAGAATCCTATTCCCCCCCCCGCCCTTCTGTTTAATAACGTGTTCGGACGAAATTTCGAGACCCAATAAATGGTACACACCAATAAATTTCGGAAGAATCTCACCCATTAGAAAACAAGGCACCTCCAGCGCAAATATCTTATAGTTCTACTGTGCTACTCCTGAAATGCAGTTTGTATTTTTTAGGTCGTCGATTAAACATAAATCTAAAAAATTAAAAAAAATAAAATAAAAAAATAAAAAAAAAAATCAAAAAATTAAAATTAAATAAAATCAAATAAAACAAAAACAAAATTTAAAAAAACTAAACATAAAAACAAAAAAAAACAATAATAAAAAAAAAAAAAAAAAAAAAAAAAAAAAAAAATATACAAAAAAAAATAAAAAAAAAATTTAAAAAAAAAAAAAAAATACATTAAAAATAAAAAAAATAAAAAAATCAAAAAAACAATAATAAATTAAAATAAATCAAAAAAATCAAAAAAAATAAAAAAATTCAAAAAAATTAAAAAAAATAAAAAAAAATTTACAACAAAAAAAAAAAAAACTAAAAAATAACAAAATTAAAATTAAACAATAAAAAAAAACATCAAAAAAAAAAACTAAAAAAAAAAAAATAAAAAAAAATAAATAATAAAAAAAAAAAATCAAATAAATTAATAAAAAAAAAAAAATACATAAAAAAAAACAAAAATACAAAAATAAAAAAAAATACAACATTTTAAACAAAAAATAACACAAAATAAAAAAAAAATAAAAAAGAAACAACACAAAAAAAATAAAAAAAAAAAATCAAAAAAAAAAAAACAATTAAAAGAAAATAATAAAAAAAAAAAAAAAAAAAAAATACATAATACAAAATAAAAAAAAAAAACAAACAAAAAAAAAAAAAAAAAAAACAGAATACACAAAAAGAACTTAAATAAAAAATCAATTAAAAAAAAAAAAAAAAAAACAACAACAAAAAAAAAAAAAAACAAACAAATAAAACTAAAAGCTTAAACAACAAAAGAAAAATAATTCAAAAAGAAAAAAAAAAACATGCACATCAGTATTTTACCAAATTCCCACCTTTTACCCGCCAAAGCTCAAATACAAACATCCGAATCCAGCCAAACCACCTTTCAGTACAAATTACTCAGCTCAGACGTTTCACATCAGATGAATAGCACCATCGCGGGTGCCGGTCAATATTCATCAGAACGGAACAACATTCGTACTATTCACTCGCTAAATCAAGAATAAATCTCCTTCAAAAACACATGAGTTCCTGACATAGAATAATTTAAGAAGCTCACATCCAATAACGATCAGATCAACCAACGGCACTTTTATTTTTCGAATGTGTCACTCCGGAAATGTATATTTCTTGCACAATTTGGGGTCGCCGATTATGTGCCCTCATCAGCTGTCTTAGTGAGAACGACACTTAGTCGAAGATGAAAAGCTACAGGATGTCGCTACAATGTTTTTTAGATGTTTTTCCGTCATTTGAGTCGTAAATCTCAGTCATTTACACATTATCCGCAGAGTGAATTGCAGAAATATAATACATTTTGTGTCATATCACAGAGATATCTCTTTCAGTCACTCGCGTCCATAAACTCCTATGACCAATACAATACTTAAATAATACTACTTTTAATAGTATCATCGCATCGAAATTGAAAAATATCTCTTTATAATTTCCATTAAAAGATCAAGCATTATGGAATATTACTTTCAGTTGCCGGTGCTTCACTTCATATTTTTTCATAATGACTGGCCAAAGCATCAACTTGGTTATTTCAATGTAGTTTCAATTTTTCCACATCACCAATACTTTGGCATGCAGCAAAGACACCAGTAGTAGCACCCCCATAAACAGCACCTTGAACTGTAGCAGCTATAGAGCCGGCCGCTACTCCTGTTGCAGTAAAGCCTGCTGCCCCGAGAACCGCAGGTAATCCAACAGTAACTCCGACAGCCCCAGCAGCTGCACCTGAAATATATATAATGATCACAATTTGCTTCCACGTTTCATTAATCACAGATTTTAGTTGATCATGTCAGAGGCATTTGTCAAAATAAATAAAAGAAGCTCCAGATGATTTATTGCCGAAAAGTTGAAGTGAAAACTTTAAAGCAGTCACACGTGAATATTGTGGTACAGATAAATGCGAGGTGGAACTATTCCTTATACATACAGAGCTAAACGCCGATGTGATTCCTTCTTTGTGTACAGGCTATAACAGATTAACTGTGCCGGTGAGAGTATCTAATGGGCACACTATTTGACACGCTGGTTTCTGACGTGATTATAATTTCCAATTTGATTTAGAACTTCTATTATCATTTGATTTCTCGTTTAGTCAAGAACTCGGCACTGTTCTCCTACGATAAAAAACAGTCGAGATCTCGAGATTGAATTCACCACCATACAGATAGGATATAAATATCTCTCGGCTGAGGCTACTACACAAGCTGGGACAGCACAATTTCTGTCTCGCATATGTCTCCTACGTGAGTCGTTTAAACTGATTGCTTCATGAAAGAGTGCAATTGAAATTATCAACAATGAACAAAGTGTGGAGAGATGATCTTCTCTGAGGATATTTGATGGACTTCAGTTGTACAAGAGTTTACTGATCTCATAGACTTCAGTTATATCTTCATGTCATATAAATGTCTACGGTACATTATTTTATTTACTAGACATAGACCGTGGTCTAGCCATAGTCTGGTCTGCATGGCAAGATTTATATTTTGTATTTTGAATTCTACATTCTGTCTATCCATATTTTCATCTTTCAATAGAGATCACAATTAGAACAACAGGCATGGCTTTTGGCAGCTTGAGAGGTTATGGGCCCAGGCGAATGGAAGCAAATACTAAAGTATTAAAGACCAACGGATCTTCATCAAGATTTCAACGGCTTTGCTTCGATGGTAATGCCAATTCATACAAGCTATGGGAAACCAAATTTCTAGCATACCTATACACGAAAGACGAAGATGCACGAAGCAATTACAGCCAAAGTACCCGATGCCGATGACAGCAAGAAAGCTTATGCAGAACTTGTACAAGTCCTTGATGATAAATCGTTGCAACTACTGATGAACGATGCCAAGGATGATGCAAACGCTGCAATACAAATACTAAGGAAACAGTATGTCAACAGAGAAACCGAGAATCATATTGCTCTACACCGATTATCTTATACGCGCTGAAAATGCAGCAACAGGTTTAAAGTCAGCCGGAGAAACGATACGGATTTAACATTTGCACGAATGGAAACCTCAATTGACAAATCACGCCTTCTCGTTGACTATGGTGCAACATGTCATATACTAAACAAACAGAGAGTTATTTACAACGTTCGACAATTCATTTAACCGAAAACTACATTATGTTGAACTGGCTGATGGCAAAAGAACAAATAATTTATTAACTCCTCAAGGAACAGCAAGGGTCACAATGATGAATGAAAACGGCAAGATGCATACTGTGACATTGAACAATGCTCCTTTAGCCCCATCGTTTCCAACGAATCTTTTCTCAGTAAGAATTGCGACCCAAGTAGGAGCTAGTTTTATATTCTCAGGTAATTCGTCACAGTTGATTGCGCCAGATGGAGCATGCTTCCCATAATTGAAGGATCGAGGAGCCTATATTTCTTTAATTTGACTGAAAATATCAAAGCAATAGCAAAACAAGAACATTTTTTGATTGGCATAACAAACAAGGACATTTAAATTACGAAGATGTTTTGAAAATGCCAATGTTACAAATGGTATAAAAAACCCGATGTAAACGGAAGGACTGTTCGATATGCACGTTGAATAAACAGACACGAACCCATCGCTAAAGTATCACAATCCAAAGCTACTAAACCGTTGGAAAAGATTTATTCAGACGTTTGTGGTCTTATTAACCCTCCAACAAAATTTCCACCACCGCATCATATACGCCAAGTCAAAACGGCAAGGCACAGAGAAGTTGGAGAACCCTGATGGATATGTCCAGATGTATTTTACATGAAGCTAATCTATCGCGTCATCATTGTAGATTGCCTCGATATATCGCCTACATTCGAAACAGATGCTATCAACGATGCACAGGACTTACAGCATATGAACTGTTCACAGGGAAACGTCCGAATGTTCAAAATTTACACAAATTTGGAGAATCCTATACAATATACGATGAATCATGCAAATCCAAAATGGATCCACGATCAACATGTGGTATATTTTTAGGTATAAATCCTTTAAACAACTGTTATTATGTAATGGATCCACAAAATCTTACAATAAGAACATCGAGGAATGTGCACTTTCCCGGGACTCAAACGCTGATGGAAGAAACAAATCAACACGAATCGGATGAAGAACAAGAGGACTCAAATAACACTCCTTAGGAAACAACAATAACATGTAAACGTGAATTACCACACAGGACAAGGCGTCCGCTAGATCAGGGGTTTTTAAGGTTTCGTTTACCCGCCCACTCCCAAATTCTACCCGCCGATCTAAAACAAAGCAAAACAAAGCTTGTAGATCTTTCTTTCAATTTCCTTTCCAGCTGTAAAAAGCGGAAACAAAGTTGCATCTTTTGAATATTCAGCAAATTAGAGGTGGTGGCACAATATATGCCTACATGACGTACATGCACTAAAATGTGCACAGCAACAATTGCTGGATAAGATGGAGAGGAACAGTGGAAAATTGTCTCTTGAACTTGCAGTAAAAACATATATGATAAATGCATAATACACTACATGATTTCACAGTGAATATGGTAAACTGCAATCTATATAAAGACAAATTGCATTCTGCAACGTCATTCCTCATCGACAAGAGCCTATTGATGATCAACGAAACAGTGACGCATATCAATGAGAAGTGAAGTTAAAGAATGTAAATAACCGTTGATAAGCGATGAATGTGTTATTTGCACTGCAAAAGTCTGCAAATCGCTTAGTTAAGTCATGGATGATGAAAAGTTGTGTTACAATTATTACTTAAAAATTGAATATGCCTAGTTTCTCTTTAACGATCGAAATTTATTGTCAACTACGTATAGGGGGCAGACATACATGTACTGTACAGTTGTACACCTCCATCACTTTCAGTGATGCAAATTCTATAAATGAAGTAAGCTATGTGAGACAAGAAAGCACCACTGCGAATGTATTTCTTCATTCGCAACCAGTAAAATGTATTTTGGCATGGTCCACTACATGACTACATAGTATTTCCATTTTGATAACTCCCTACTTTTAAATGCGTGTGAGTGAAGGAAAGTTTTTGTACTTGTTAACTTGACGATGGTTGCGAATCGCATAATCGAACATAAATAGGTTTCGTATAGATTTTCCACACCTGAAATAGGGTTGGGTTTAATAATTTTTAAATTCGAATTATTCGCCTTATGTAAAAACAACAGTGACTGACATGGACAGTGGTCCGAGTTGACATCCGAAATTTACCCGCCCAAATCGGGCGCGTATATCGCCTTAAAAAAACCCTGCGCTAGATAGACTTACCTACGAGACATTTTCAAGCAATGTTGTTTTATATGCGACCAATGCTCTCTATGATATTCCAAACACGTACGAGGAGGCTATAAACAGTGATCAAGCTTCAGAATGGAAGAAAGCCATGGAAGAAGAAATATGTGCTTTGGAGAAGAATGAAGCATGGGAAATAGTAGAACTTCCAAAAGACCGAAAAGAAATCGAAGGTCGCTGGGTATTCACAGCAAAACTCGACAGCCGGGGAGAAATAGACAAGTTCAAGGCTCGCTACGTAGCTAAAGGGTGTTCTCAAACTCACGGTTTGAATTACGAGGAGACATTTTCCCCAACTACGCGAATGACTACTATAAGAACACTTCCCCAAGCAGCAATGCAGAATGATCTTTACATACACCAGATAGATTATCTTCATGCGCCTATAGATTATGAGGTATATTTACAACCACCTCCAGGCTATGCAATCCCCTCGTATAGCAAAAGACATTCTCTGCACTTAAAGAAGTCAATATATGGATTGAAACAAAGTGGCCGTAACTGGAACAAATTGTTGAACAAGTTTATGGAGAAAGAAGGTTGTGAGAGGTCTAAAGTCGACCAATGCCTTTACAAACGAAACGAAAAGGATAATGAGTTTACATTGGTGATCGCTTGGGTCGATGATATACTGATTGCGTCAAGTTGTATCAACATAATAAATGGTATTAAGCGAAGTCTGGGGCAAGAATTCAAGATCGACGATATAGATGTGCTACACTGGTTTTTGGGCATCGAATTTATTATAACAAATAATCTTATTACAGTCAATCACAGTCTTATCACAGTATATTGATAAACTTCTGACGCGATATAGCATGGAAAATTGCAAATTAACACCAACGCCTGCAGTGGAAGGACTACAATTTAGCGATACTGAAAGTGAAGTAACAGATAAAGAATTTAACTATCGTGGATTGGTGGGTGGCTTACTTTATTTGGCGGTGGCAACTCGACCTGATATATCCTGGATTGTGTCAAAACTATCTCAGTATCTGAGATGTCCTACGAATCAACACATCAATGCAGCTAGACATGTACTGCGCTATCTTCATGGCACCAGAGAGTGGAAATTGTCCTATCACAAAATGCAAGATTCAACACTTCATGGGTATTGTGACTCGGATTGGGGATCTTCTGTGGACGACAGAAGGTCTACATCGGCTTATGTTTTCAAGCTGAATGGTACAAGTGGACCAATAAGTTGGAAAACTAGAAAGCAACAGACAGTTGCTCTATCCACATGCGAAGCTGAATACTTGGCACTCGGAGAGGCAAGTCGCGAAGCTTTATATCTCCAGCATTTATTGACAGATCTTCGCATTTCATCAGATTCGGTGAAGCTTAACTGTGACAACCAAGGGTCCATAGCGCTAAGCAAGAATCCTATGCAACATCAACGTACGAAACATAGACATTAGACATCATTTCATTCGTGAATTAATTGATTCAAAGAAAATCATCGTACAGTATATTTCATCAGAGGATAATCTTGCTGACGCATTGACCAAGCCATTGGGCAAAATTAAATTTGTGAAACTCACAGCTCAGATTAAGGGGGCCTGTGGAGAGATGATCTTCTCTGAGGATATTTGATGGACTTCAGTTGTACAAGAGTTTACTGATCTCATAGACTTCAGTTATATCTTCATGTCATATAAATGTCTACGGTACATTATTTTATTTACTAGACATAGACCGTGGTCTAGCCATAGTCTGGTCTGCATGGCAAGATTTATATTTTGTATTTTGAATTCTACATTCTGTCTATCCATATTTTCATCTTTCAATAGAGATCACAATTAGACCAACAGGCATGGCTTTTGGCAGCTTAAGACAAAGCATAAAATTGAGTTTATATATTGAGTGCTTTAGTCGCTTATAGCTTGGGAAATTGATAGTCTCATACAGCTGAGAAATATTGTTCGCAGTTTTACTAGACATGGAAGCATTTATGTGGCCGGTGTAGACGCCGCAAGATTAATTCTGGAACGGCCTATACTGGTGTAATAGCAACCGATTAATTTCTTACCTAGTACATACTCCATTTTCAACTGATGATGTCAATGGCTCCAATCAAACCTGCCTTGTTACAACAACTTCCTTTATATATATCTACGCAGCCCCTACGTGACGCATGGTGTATTCGAAGGGATCATTTTCCAGGTATGAGAATCTTCCGGGTTTTCCGGGTTTTTGGTGCTGAAAAGACCGTTCTCGTAATTCACCTAAATATGCAATAAAAAAAGTATACCCCCTCCGAAAGTTAGATTATTTAAAAAACGTCCATTTCTTCGCCCTAGCCAACTATTTTTCTTACATTAGATTATGCCAAATATCAATAAAAAGGTCACAAAAATTTCAAGACCAGACCCCCTTCGCAAACTTGCTCGCTCGTTCCGGGTTTTTTATTTGCCCTCAATCTCATGCCTGATTTTCTTGGAATTTTTCACTAAAAATAGAATGCATTAATCACCAATAACAGAGCAAACATCAATGAATGGTAAAAAAAAGAAAACGATTACAATAATAATCTACAAAATTCATGAATTTTACATTTGAAGTAATAACAGCCAGAAAATTGAAGTATATCAGATCTACAATACAATAAAAATAGTCCAATGAGATCAGAAAATAATTGTAAGACCTGGCCCTGTGCACCAATCCTCGCCGAGATCACAGTAGTATTTCAACCAGCTAGACAGTATATTTATAACTCACAGGAATGAGGGAAAAG
>CAJQUW010015005.1:0-127213 GCA_907163375.1 Prostheceraeus crozeri
ATGATTGTGAGTTAAATTCTTGCTGCGAAAAAATGTGAAAAACTATTGAGACAGATGCTTCCGTTTACCAGAACAGAAGAACGGTAGTCGCGTGCTCATCAACCGTAGCTTATCATGGTAACTAGAATCATCTGACCTACCGGTGATCTGTATGTTGATGGTACGCCATGAGAATGGAGAATGTCCTATGTTCACTCAACCATTTAAACTGAGACAGCAATCTATCGATGCAACTTCATGGACATCTGTTTGTCCAAAGAAATGTAAAGAAGAAATGTGAGAAGAATATAAATCTTATAGCCTGGCAGCAATCAGATGATTCATTTTAATTTTCGCTTCCTATGTGTTATGTGTTTATGTGTATGACATTCCCCCCCCCCTACCCTTTTCTATTGAAAATGCTGTCTTCGAAATAAAATAACATAACTAGATAATGTAAAATGCGCAAAAACATGAAAGACAGGATCAGAATTCAGACAGTTACCACATTTCTTCGAATACTGGCGAAAGAATGAATCTAGGTAACTTGATAATGCCGTTTAAATCTATACAGACATCAACTGTTCAAGTCTTACATCATTATAATGTCACAATTTAAGCAGCACCTTCATTTTCTCATAAAGATTTTAGACTGCCAGTTCGCCAGGGGATATAATAAAAAGATATCCGTTCTATAAAGATATAAAGAAAACAAAAATGTACAAAAAGCAGAGCAGCCTGTTATGCAGTACTTCAGCTTGTTCAGTCATTCTAGATATTTTACGCGAGTTTAGCCTATTTCGAGTTGCACTGACGAGCCCGTGTGAGGCAAAACGAAACGTCTATGGCTGCCAAGGAAGTTTCGTGTTTAAATGTTCAAGTCTGAGGACATATTTCTATCTTCATTTAAACTATGCCGCTACATACGCATGATTACAAATAAATTATTGAGCAGACTAAAATGTGTACTACAAGAATGTTATGTCCCTTCAAAATGGCCCCCCTTCTTTTGAATAACCCCTCAAAAGTCTTTAAACCCAGTTAGTTCACACACAGCGACGAATATCGCTCAATATCCGGACTCAGAACTGACCCCCATCCATGACTTTCAGGTCATCAACCATGCTTTGTCGATAAATTTCACACTTCCTTCAGAACTTGTCAAAGTGAAAAAGAAGCGAATATTTCCATTCGGCTGACTCTATTGGTCTCATCAACTCTCCTGGAATGGGCGAATTAACAAAAGAAGTTCGCGCCAGGAAATGTCGCTATGAAGACGCTCTAAGTCTCTGCACTTATCGCATCTTGTTGATACTCTGATGAGCTAAAATGGCAACATGGCAACGCCTTTGTCGCATCGGTGAAGCAAGAATGATCATGCGGAAGTCTCATAGCAGAGAAAAAAGAAGTGTTATAACTTTTGATGGTCTGGTGGTGAGGTCAATGAAGCGAAGAAATGGAACGAAGCAACCACACAGCACATCGATTTCTATGCCATTTCCGCCACTGTTTCCAACTTTCCCCATTGTAAATTAAGAAAAGAAAGAAACCCGAAAATGGAGAGGGAAAAGAAGTTATCAGATTACAACGCAGATATTTATTTCATGTGGGAAGTACTGTCTTTCTTCAAATTAAAATACACCGTCTTACAAGCAGGATTTTTATTTAATGTTCAGTTCGGCTTCGGTAACCGCACTGCATTTATGTGGCATGCGTGCTTTCACCAATGTGTTTACATTCTTCAGAAAAGACATTTTTTACTGTCATGGATAGTCACATTTCTGCCTGAAATTCTGACCATTGACATCCTGGCGTGAGAATGGTCCGCTGTTCCACAGCCAGTTTCAAGATGCGTCTACTTAGGTTAATACAAGAAGAGCTTCATTCTGGAAGGCCAAAAAGAAACCGTCAGATTACTTCTTGGCATTGGACTCAATCTGAAATGTCAGTATCAGATGAGAAGTCTAAAAATGTTCACCTATGGCTATTTCACGAGAAATTTGAAGTCCAAATACGTTTATCAAATTCATGCTATAGACAATCACTAGTTGAGAGCTCCAGTCCTTCAACAATTCATGTTTTGGACATAACAGCTCCATTTGCTGTGTTCCTCGCAAAACAAAGTCGATAGACTCACGCTTCCTTGACTTTTGTTTGTGCTTCCAAACTAATCACTAAAAATCGTTGGATTTGGCCACTGCTATGTCTAATCTATAACCTATTTTGACAAGTACGCTTTTAAAGACCTGAATTTTGCCACTGTTTGCGAACATCTTCTATTATAACTTAACAAAACGCATCAGCCTTCAATATGAGCGCAGTATTTATAAACATGAGTCTGTAAGTCGCATCATGATAATCTATCATCATGCCACTGCAGAGGCATATCGAATCGGGTAATGGAAATTCAAGTGCTATGCAAAAACTACTTAAATTAAAAATTTCGCCAGTTTTATGGCACCTCTAAATCGCAACTCGTCATTTGTGTGCATTTTCCTCATGATTGCATTGGGTCCTTGCACGTCTTCATTCTTCTTTACTAACATGTTGAAGTTACTTTGCAATTCAGAATACCAATGCACAGGTACATTGGCATGGAATCTACCACCGTTCATTTTTGTGTACTTCAACTGAATTCCTTCTTCACAAAGCTATCTTCTAAATCTGTTTTTGTGCTCCTAAGTAAGTTAAATGTGCATTCAACCTCCATGGCTTCATAAATAGCAATCATTAATGAAATTGACGGCCAAAAATTCGCTACAACTTCAAAAACATCAAAAACTCTGACAAAATCGGCGATGCGATTGTGAGTACTATTTATACGACGAAGCTGAACGCGTGACAGCAAACGAATGCCACCATAAGAAAGTTCACACGTACGAGATATGTTGCACTGTGAATTTTATGTAATACGGAGGAACACTTTAGATGCGGGGCGTATCGCGCTGCCCCCCCCCGAGACATTGATGCGTTTCAGAACTCGGTATGAGCAATCTGTTCCCGTTCCATCAGCTTATTTCAAACGCTCTTCGAAAACTATCTTTCATGCTTTCGTCACTAATCGAAGAAAAACACATGGATCCGTGTCTATGATTCAACGTCACTTCTCCCTCACACTGAGGGCTTAGACGATCTTGAAATTGTCAGACTCTTAATCTGGAGCATCGTGATGATTTAGTCCGGATGCCCTTCCTGACAACTTCTAATGACACTTCCGAGGCTCGACCTCTGAACTAGAAGATCGTCAGACCAAGCAGCACTTAACCACAGTATGACAATAAGACTGACGACAATAATTTCACAATCAGGACTTGATCCCTTTCAACACACTGTGATATTTTCACACATCTGAAACAGATTTATTTACAATTCGTCGGCGCACATAGCAACAAGAAGTGTTATGAATGTACAATATCTTCATTTGAGAAGGTCTCAAAGATTAACAGCTATCATTGCAAGCTTCATCACTTCAATCATTTGAACGGAAATCAGATGGGGAGGGAAGATTCTAATCGCGCTTTCACGATGCTCACATCAATCTTCAGTTCAAGCTGACAATCAATCTCAATGCTGACAATTTGTTCTATTCAGTCAAAGGATTCTGGGGAACAAGTTCGGCTATTTCACACCAACTCAGCTGTCAAACAGACGACAGTGGCCCTCCCGGCTCTCACATCATTCGGAATATTTGAAATTTGATGACGGATGATCGACAATATTATCGATAGTTGATGGCAGCTGACGGGAGGTTGTTTAATTTCATAGTGAATCTCACTTCCGCTTGCGTCGTCTCCCCGAAAAAAGATAAGCTGCTAAAAATATGTACAGTCTATTTGCTAAAAGTTATGTACAATTCCGAGCTTTCGCGAGCCGGCTCGCATTATCAAGGTTTGGCAAGAGGGATATAATATTATCGATATGATATGCGAATAATCATCCTCATGGCATGATTCCGGACGTTTGCGACACCTGCAGGGTGTCTGAAGAGACTATTATACCTTTTAGGGCTTTCCTCACACTGGACAACAAAATGCCCCACTCGTGAACTTCAACAAATGCTTGCTTTAATCATCCAGTCACGAGTCAGCACTCTTCATCATAGTCAAAGGTAGCTTCAACTTGAACATCATAAATAGTTGTTATAAACTACAATGCGAGTCTGAAACACTATATTGATTGCTCTGTTTCAATTAAAACTGATAATTTTGACAACACGTTTTCACAATTAATGAATTTATCTTCAACGTTCGAATTATCGGTTCATAAATGTTCTTTTTATAGAACAACATCGCCTTGGATTTGCTTATGCACTTTAGATTGGTGCAGAAGGGATCGGTTGGAACGTAACCGGCCCGATTATTACGATGCACGTGTGCACAAACATATTGAGTGACCAACCGAATGATTTCAATGAGCAGCTGATAATCCGCGTGCATCATGACGAGAAGCATGTGAGTCCGACCTTGAACATTGATACTCACGGCTTCTTTTACAGTCTAGCACACCAAGACCAGAAAAACATAGGCAAAGAGCCTATCCCAAGGTCCAAACAGTAACATATGAAAAAATATTCATTCGAAATATTCAACACCGTCAAATAATGTGTATTCACTGTAACCTCAAGCCAGAATTTCGGAGAATTCATGTACCAATATATAGCAAATGAAATCAATCTTCCCGATCGTCTTACCATGAAATTCTGGAAAGGAGACAAACCTATGAGATGAGGTTGCGGAGAAGTGTCGAAAGTGTCACCAACTTGACATCTTCATCACACCACATGTCAAAAGATAATAAAATGTCAATCATATTCATTATGTGATGCAAATCTGATACAATTCATTAATGCCAGATAAGTGGATTATCAGAGAATTAATGATGACACGTAGACGTCCTTAGAACTGCCTGATGAGCCAATGCAGTCTGACAAAGTGACCTTTACTGGATTCTTCTAATAGACCTCAACTTTTACTGAATTCATTTTGGCCTCTTCTGCTATCATGTTTTGTAACCGACCATTCATTCAGCCATCCAATTGGGATCTACAACACCAAATATAAACCGCGTACCTATTATGAAATGACTATTACGCTTGCCATATATTTAACTGACTGTGTTTCATGTCACCCTTCGAATAGGTATGCTGCCAAGATCGTCAAATTCCATAATAATGTGAACAAGTCTTCAGCGCGAACACACTGAACCCGTAATTGACTCAATGTAGGAAGCCCAAAAACACTATCATTGTATACGAAGTGAATCATTCATTCTACTGAGGCTTTCGACCAACACCGTCGGTCATCATCAGAGCCACTAACCAAGCAAGTAAAGCGCATAGCCGAATTGCATACCTACAATTGAGTGAATAAAGAATTCCAGCCTTATTTTCTATTCAGCACTGATCCCGCGATTATTTCCTTTGTGCTCTTGATGTGCCTTGCCGCTTCCTCGCATTATTTACGGCACGGATTCGTTGAAGAAGCCTTTTTTGAAAGCGACATCAACTATCATTTAAATTCGATTGATTACTACATGTATACATGAAAGTGCAAACGATTTCTTTCTGAGTTTAAAGAAATTCCCATAAACCACTAATCGATGATCTATATACTAGTTCTAAATAAAATATCATTGAAGCAATGAATATCATTATTTGATCAAATTCCTTGCTATTATTTTACGAATGCCTATGCTTAATTACTTGCATCAAAATCATTATGCAGAAGCCAATTATGTTTATCTACTATTCAATTATACTTAAAAGCAAAGTACATAACTATTTTGACTCGCCTTTTTATCAAACCATTGCTAGTAAATGAACGTGATAAACCTCAAAAGGTGTAGTAGGCAATGTGACTGAAAACTGTATCAACGCTGTATCCGATTCACGAAGAATCAAAAGAATCTCAATTAAATTCCTAACTCAGCAAAATCTCGCCTTCAAGACTGTCACCAATGTATAAGATGTTACATTGGTTTTTACACAATCAGAGAATTCCTTGTATTGTAGGAACAATATGAAAAGTAATCAATAATGATTTGTTTACACTGCGGGAGACATTGTAGCAAACTGCATGATAAATACTTCTGAAACATGTTTAAATAGCTGCACTGAGGTCACATCCATTCACTGATTGCCGGAATAATGTGCAAGTTTTGTACAGTACGTCTGAATGAATGAATGAACCGTTATTTCAGTGCATTTTTCATTGAAAAAGATTATTGATCTCATCATCTGATTTGTTACACAAACTTACTCGTCTTCTGTGGAATATCGGTGCATGAAGGCAAGCAGGTCAGCAGCCCTTCCAGTTCCATCGCATACAACCACAGGCGCTGGATGAGCTCCGGTCAACAATTCGAAGACTTGTCGGAATGCCTGACTCCCTCCTTCCACAAGCAGTCCAACGATGGGTGTCCGATAGACAGATCCGCCTGGAATAGGGAGGAGGAATACGATTTTCACTCGGGTTCCAACTATTCGAGGTTTTTGCATTAACTAGCAATATAAAAGAGATCCCGAGCAGTCAGATGAGGGTCTAACCCAGCATCTTCTGGAAACAAGAACGAACGGCTATGGGTACTCATGAGTTATCTCCCCCACCACCTTTTCATACTTGTCTAAAATCTGCAAAAATGAATTAATCGTCACCAAACTTCAAGTAAACGTACTTAAGCATATTTTCTACCCGCATACAAAATTTTATGCAGATCAGACAAATACTTTTTGCATGAGAGACGATCACGTGAAGTGCAGTGAAGTCTGCAGCTTGATCTGACTTCGTCTGCTCGACGCATTATTGTTACTCGTGTGTGCATTGTTCTGCCTCGACCCTCTTCGTCTCATCCACTGTTATTTGAAATCTTCCCACGACCACTACTTTGCCACACCTTCATTAAGTTAAGCATGGAAAGGATGTGGTCTGGGTCATTATTGCCTTAGGACTTGCCGTGAAATGAGTTTATTGACCTCAAGAGCTTTCTGCTCCGACGGTGAGGTCATAAGAAGTCAGATCTACATGTAGCTACCGGCATTGCTGCACTTCAAGTTATCTCTCCTAATTCAAAAAGTACTTGTCCGACTTGCCTAAATTTTTGCATATGGGTAGAGAATAACCTCACTTACATGTACTTAACGTTTTGTGACGATTGATTCATTTCTACGGATTTTAGACAAATTTGAAAACGCGGGGGTGGGGGAGATAACCCATAAGTACCCGACTATGTTCTACAATCGGAACATTCTTCTACATCTTAATTCTTACTCGAAAATAAGATTTATATTATAAGTACAAGATTTCGGCATCGAATCCTATAATTTTTGATTCGCATTGATCTGTACAATGCATGTATCAAGTGAATTCTTCGGAAAATAAATTTCGTGTCACTTTTCCAAAGTTAGACGTAGACAGTTGGACTTCGTGATCGTGTCACGATATGGCAGTGCACTCATGTTCGTGTTTTGACTGAAAAACTTCACGTTGTGTTGAAGGCAATTTTCCGATGACTGCGGATCTTTAAAACCTACATTTCATCGAAAGGAGATTCAAATTTCTAACTGCATTTCTTGACAACTACGAATTATAGGCCTACTTCTTATAAAAGAACTTCAACCAAATGAATGATATCCAAATTTTGGACAGCACTTAAGCTAACGTGGAGTAATACTGAAATGCCTCTTTAATGTCTATAACTACTCGAATCCTTCAATACTTTTAGTTGAATATCAAATTTCTTCGAAAATATTTAGTACTATATTTTATTCATCCGGTAAATAGAGTTATATAGCGCTAATTAAATCGAAATGGACACCAATGCTCTTGACCTGATTTAAAATGAAACGTAGGTCAGATAGAGCTTGACAAGTGGTACATCTACACGGCCAAAACAGTAGCATAGATGGGAGTGTTGAGCCAATGCCACCGTTGTTATTGCCTTTTTAGTAGCATCCTTAAACTTTAAATAACACAAGTCAAGTTCAAGTAATGTTTGTTGATTTGACCTGTATTTTACTTCTCTTAATTTTAAGTTTCAGTGGTGTAGAGCGCATGACGCAGTGCTAAAGCATTCTCAGCCGTGCGGATTCTGGTCAGTAGAGTTGTGGCAGTGTAGAGATAGCGTTGATGTCCATTTGAAATCAATTTGAATCAAATATTAATTAATTCCGAATATCTTCAGATGGAAGGGGACACAGGAAATAGGACCGCCGAATTCAAGCGGCTTTTAATTGTTTCACAGACAAATACAGCTCTCAAATATCATGATTAGATTCACACGGCGTAATCACGATAACTCATCTGGGAACTGTAAAATGTTCGGCAATTGATCTGTCGGCTTTCTGTGCACATCCAGTTCTGAATGGTTTGAAAGTAAATACGATACAAGTAAATTGCATTCTTGTTTGTCAGTTCAAATTTCAATTCCGAGCTTGGATGATGATATTGAGGATGATATTGAGATTAATAGAGATTTGTAAACGCTTCAAAGTTATTAACAATCATTAATTAGTACGACGCGGTATATTTGATGACAAGACAACATAATGATAATTATTGCGCCTATCGAAGGCGGAGTATATTGAGAACAACACTTATTAATGAGGCGTCTTCAAAATATTTCCAATTTGTCAAGTCGCGGCATCTTCCCAGCTAAAACTAATTAGCTGCCAAGAGTTAAATTTATTGCTTCAATTCGAAGTTCATTGAAAATGCTCATTAAGATGAAGTTGAATAATACGCAACTGGTTTGAATCGACAGTGAAATACAGGATCATTAAAGCTTCATTTTGTCAAAGAAATCAGCAAGTCTATGTGCCAAACATTTATATCTGCACAGAGGTATTTCACAAAACACATTCGCAGCTCCTTTAACGCATATGCTAACATGGCTAGCACTAGATATTATCAGGGATGCAAGTGCAAATTGATGAAAAATCCGGAAAATGAGCTAGGATGCGCCTTTTACTTACTTCTAACTTAAAAATTTCAATGATTTAGATAAAGGTGGCCCAGCCATGGTCCCTGTCATCCCGCAAATACATGTATAAAAAAACTATGCATTCTGACCAAACGAACACCCTGCTCCAATGACACGTAAACTTGTAAAACAAAAGGTCGCAATAATTTCAGTAACTTTTATTGAATGAAGTAACTTTTGTCCTTCTTTTCGTTGTCACCTCAAATGAAAATTACAAGCAACAATAAATTGCAATTCACTTTAGAAAAAATAATACCCTCTTGGTCTTGATTTAATCTTAACAGAAGAACAGTGACGCCTTCAGTTGATTACTGAAACGTCGCATTTGGCTCCAACAATCATAGGAAAACGTTTTGAATTTAATAGGGAATGGGTGTAGGCTGTATTGATTAGGCCCACATTACTTTGCTTATCTGACGATTGTTGTATTTTGACATCTGACAATTGTTGAAGTCATGCGACGGCGAAATTACAAAAAACAAGTACCGTGATTAGATTGATCACAGCAAGCACGTAAAAAAATTTAAGAAAAAGCGGACGAATCATGGTTTCGCCTTGCGCTTATGTGCGAGCAGTCTCAAGCGCTCAAGACGCGTTTCTTTCCTCATTTTTTGTGCGTGAAGTACACGTCTCTGCTTGGCCTTTTGTACATGTACGCTGCACATTTTAACTGAAATCATGTTCATACCTGCGTCTGAGAAAGTATAGGCCTAGGGGTTACCCCCTTAATTTTTATGGCATTTTTCAACGAATCCCGAGACCCAATGAAATCTTGGTCAAAAATCCGGAAATCCGGATAAATCCGGAAGTCTTGCATCCCTGTATTATGCATAGTTTGCTGAGAAGATCGGATATCTAAGAAAATAGTGACGCCAGCGAATGATCTGTCGTATTGTACACGCACGTGTATGAGGACTGTATACATTCCAGGGTGCTGATTGACAGGATCAAAATCCAGTCAGCATATTGGAACACGTTGAACCTCAAATTTTGAAATTTGGCATCTAACTATAGCGCTGAAGTCCCAGGTATCACTTCACAGACATATCCCGACGAATATTATGCCTTTCGTCGAGTGAAAATGTTTCATCACTCAGCATCATGGATATGGAACCGCTGATTTCTCTGCATGAAAAAGCATGTCATTCTCGAAGAATTTTCGATGACGCAAATTAAAGTACACTATAGTCTATTCTGTAATGGCAATGTTTACATTAAGTTCGTGAATTTGAAAATATTCGAAACAAAAAGACGAGCAAAAGTGTATGAAATAGTCAACTTTAATGGCGTGACCCTTGAGCTTGAAGGCTTACTATCAAATTGCAATAGGTTGAAGTTTTCCTTCAAGAACATGTTCAAGCAAGTTGATGCTGTATTAAAAATAAATGACAAAATTTTTTCGCACAAACAAAAAAACAGAACATTTTTTCACGGTCGACCGCGAAAATTTGTCATATATTTTTTTCACAGCAACACTGGCTCAAACTGCCTTCTCATTAGCATCAAATATTTGAAGTTAATTTGAAGACAATGAAAAGATAGCTATAGCTATCTATAGCTATCAATAGCAATATAGATATTGAAAAAATAGAAAATTATCCTAAAGAAAACTTGAGAAGATAATGAACCAATTATGCTTGTAAGAAACGTAGGGGCATGTGAGATGTCACAAGATCATTCAGACAGTGTCTGTATTCTAGCGGTGATGACGACATTTTGAAATCCATCAGCTTTTTCTGGGATGTCCAGGTTTATGTTTCCATATGAAATGTATCCAAAACAATCAAATCACTCACTTCGTTTAAGATTTTTTCTTAAAGGAAAAATTCGATTGGAAATGAAAATCTTCAAGATTTCAGAATTGAATGACAAAGGACAAAACTTTCTTAATGAGATCTCCGAGAAGTCTTACTCCTTGTCTACGTCTTAATTCTCATAAGAAGCTTTACGTCAAGTCAGTCATGTCAAATGATCAAAAGTAGAGACGAGTTCCTTGAAAAGTGTCGTCTTATAGAATTCAGGATCCTTTGAACACACACACTATTGTCCAAATACATGTGAGTTAGCACAACAACACAATCATAAGAAGAAGCCCTCGAAGTGAGATCTTCCTTTGATCCCGCGTCCTTTTGCCGAAGTCAACACCCCCTCCCCCCCCCCAGCACATCAAAGACACATTAAATTAAAAAATGAAAATTAGAAAACTTTAATTCAAAATGAACATGTCCACGCATAATTGTACCCATCAGAACCCTGTTCGCACTCCTCTTGAAGGTACCAAGATGGTATTAGTCGCGGAGTGTTCTGGAGAGGCTGATTCCAAAAACATTTCATGCGAACAGAATAGCATTTCTAGCGATTCACAGTACGTGTGTGTTCTAAGCTCATATAGCGTTTGAGTGCGCTAGCCATGTGCGTGCCTCTGGAGAATATCTTAGGTTTGGGTACGCACCCATCTATAGCAGAGTTTCCACTACTGATAATTACCTCCTACCTAATACAAGGAAGGAGATTAAATTTTGCTTTCTGATTCCAAAAACTATTCGCATGATTTATTCTAACTTTGCAAAGTTTGCGTGTATTGACTTGTTGGTAAAATTTAGACATTCTTATTCGACAATCATGGAAATTGCATAAGTTGCTCGATTATTAACCTGCTCAGGTCGGAAGACAAGCTGCTTGTTATTTTCAATCAACTGCCCACTTGCGCAAAAAGGAAGACAGCCTTAAGTGCCGAGGACTAGCTGCACCCGTCCTATTTAACGAAAAACAGCAGATTAAGTATCGCTTGCGCTTGACGTGGACGGTTCAACGATTTTGGGGCTATTGTTGTCTTGTGGTCTTTCTCATTCTCTGGTGGATGTTGAGGGTCGCTCTCATTACTTTTTGGATTGACAGAATCGTCTCCCCATACTTGCCGTTGGCGGTGTTTGCCAGTTCGTTTGTTAATTTGGATTATTTGCGATTTTTGTTCGCCCTCGATTTATAGTGAGCGATCAAGAGAGCAGGTGTAAAAAGTAGAGGCAGGATCCCAAATGAAGAGGTATCAAAATGGTGTGGTCTAAGGGACTTACAGGTGACGATCCGAAAAGTAGACTCCGCTGGTTTGGACACGCGAAGAGAGTGGACAATATCGTGAAATAAGTTGGAGAGATGGAAGTCGGCGATCGCCGACCAGCAGGAAGACCGAAGAAGTCATGGAGGAGCTCCATCAAAGAAAACCTCAAGAAGCTCGAATTCAAGGAAGATCTTGCCTTGGACTGAAACAGCTGGAGACGAGCCATCAACCGTCCAACTCCGTCAGGGAACTCAAGGAGGCTAAACGAGGAGTGAGTGAGTTCATCACCTGGTCTTCTGCTGCCGTCCTGCATTGCATTGGAGTCACGTGTGTGCTTTTATCTGTGGCATTGTCTTCGGAGATCGTGCATAGTATCTCAGTTTGTGCGTTAACTCGCTTTGTTGTTCAGTGTGTCGGATCGATTGGAACTGTCAGTCGTATAAATTAGCTGCTATTCAGTCTTCGGTTAGCAGACCCTCTCGTAGAAATTCAGAGATATCGATTTTCTGGTGGTCATAGCAACTGTCAATTCTTTGTGTGTGTTTCTTGACTATTGGAATCACAGAATTAGACAGGCCGTCTGTTCTTCCGTTTGACTAGAAGGGAAACATTGGAACATGTAACGTAAATGAAATGGCACCATAGCAATCGAACAATGAGCAGCGAGTTTGCACTCCAAATTGTGCAAAGTTTCAGTGACTTATCAACCGGATCACACAGCAAAGAGACAGACGATGTCAAGTTCTACAGAGAAGTTTGTGAACGTTTTTTCATGCACCTGCTAACTTTTTTTAAAATGATCGGAGGAACCAACCTTATCGAGAAAACTTTTGCGCAATGATCTGAATTCTTCGAATCTGAAGAAGACGTGGCGATCGGAGCATTTTGAAGGAATTCAGAGCAATCCGCAAGCGACGGACGACTATTTTTCCTATCTCTGTAAGGTATTAAAAATTTCTTTTTGCCCACTTATTAAGTTCCTACAAGTGCCATCTGCTTGAATCAGTTTGCACTTCTAGCAAAGTGACACGGTTAAACAATCTAATTCTGTGATTGGAATATTCTTGCCTTTTGGTCAAAATTTTTGTGTATATCTATGAGTTCACTGCCAAAGTCTTTACACGATGAATCTGTGATCTCAATCGTCAACAGGATCCCCTGCTATAGGAAGGAAGCCCAGTGACACTCCTCAGTTTCGTTTTTCATGCTCAAAGGTGACAATGAAGTCATCCATTGTCGCTATTGCAACAGAGCTTTCAATGCATGAAAAGACTGCAGTGGTGTGTCAACAATTAATTACATGCAAGACCCTTTCTACGTCTCAAAACCTCGCATATTTTTGTAATGGTTGTAAAGATTTTAACATCAAGATTTGTTCATGAAGTTTGCTACTAAGGAAAACGAGTTGCTTAACTCAAAAAATCAGCTCACTATGTCCTTGAGTAATCAGTTGCAAATAAGTTAGACGAGCTGTCCCTTTTATGTCTCCCCTTCCATTGTCTGTTTGACTGATTAT
Organism: Prostheceraeus crozeri; assembly: GCA_907163375.1. NCBI lineage: Eukaryota > Metazoa > Platyhelminthes > Polycladida > Euryleptidae > Prostheceraeus > Prostheceraeus crozeri. The sequence goes on from CAJQUW010015005.1 coordinate 13,530, forward strand.
AATAATAATACAATAATGATATCTTTATTGGCTCACTGCTTTACAGAATCGGTGAACTTCACAAATTGCGCGATGACAATATTCAAAAGACAAAAAATCTTAGGTGAAGCGCAATTCGTCATCTGAAGCCATTTTTGCCAACAGAAAAACTGGTTCAAGTATATTGTGCATGCATCCGTGGTGTTTTGAAGCACTGCGCGGGTGCGCGCCATTATTCTGCACATAGAATGTTGCACAGGAGAATGCAATCGAGCGAGTACAACAACGATGTCATAGGATCATTTGTCACAAAAGTGATCGTGCTTGTTCATATTTTGTTCCTTTGAGCTATCGCTGAAAGATTGTTGCTTTCAAGCTTTTGACATCGATGTTCAGTGACCAACTTCATCCTCTCTATCATCTGTCTCCCTCACTTCCACTGAATTCTGGAAAGTTTCGCGTCCCTGCGTGTGAGAATTCGCAAAGGCGCAGGAGTTTCATCTTGCAAATGATAAAGCTTGCAAATTCTGGTTTCATGTTAAATCGTTTTTTTATTTCTTTTTTCAATTGAGAATTTGATAATGACTTTATTTGTAATTTCCTTGTTATTGAATGAATGATTTAAATTCTTACTTTGTGTTGAATGTGTCAGCCTCACGATTCTCATTTTTGAGGCTTTGCTTTTCAATAAACATTATTATTTGCAATGAATCTACGTCTCCTCGCAGCTACGGCAGTTAGCACTTGCAATAATTACAAAAATACCTAATCCGTCCTATATAGAGGTCAACGATCATTTCTAAAGGCATAAACATAGAGAAAGTCAATTCGATATCTATAGACCGTTATTTTTATCATTCTGAATTTTCCAACAAATTTATGCATCTCTTCATAAATAATCGACATTGAAGCTTGGAAAAAATTGACAACGCATCCTAACTGCTATGATACTACGAGCAAACACGAAGTTATTCGCTGGACGAAGATATTCATGAGTCGCCAACGGGAATCGAAACAAGACTTCTGCTGTACACAACTAGCACGCCAGCAACTGAGCTACCACGACTCAACATCACAACATGAAGGCGCTATGAATGAAGAGGACCCAGTTAAATTAGTCCGGAATGTCAAATATACTTGCGGCTGAAGTCAGTATATGAAGAGAATCTTCAGACGCTTCAAATTCATCATTTCATCATGTCTACTTAAGCATCTTACGACACACTGAGCTGTAAATTAATTCAACAGCAGTTGAAGCATTTCATATCATGATGCCTCGAAGATTCATGAGATTTGCTGAGAATCTCAGCTGACATTTCGGTACATTTCGGTACGTGAAAGCGAGTTAGAACACTCAAATACGCTGATGTTGATCTGTCCCTCTCTCCTGAAAAGAGAAATGCTGAAAAAGTCTCAAATCCTGCTATCGCGGACATCCCATCCTCTCCTACAAAGACAAGCCGAAGTGAAGATTTCACCGTGACCAAATCCTTCAAATTTCTCTCTTTGTCCAGGGAAATCCGCTGGCATCACAAGAGCCTCTCTAGAATGTCATCAAATTAATATTCAGAACTGCGAAAACCCACAAGGACGTCTAGCTAGCCCCCAAATGGATTTAATAATTCGAGGCCAGAGCTCGACTTTGACGGTAACAAGTTCGATGGAGAGAAGATTCCATAACTGTCAAAGTCACCGATTCCTTTCTAAACTATCTCTCATTGAAATATCATCCTCCGAAGATAAAATGACAGTGGTGAGATTGTGGTTTTTGCTATTGACAAAGATGGTATAACCTTATATGGATTATTGTGCGTACTTTAGCCATGGCATAATGTGGAAAGAAGGCACCCATGTGTCTCGTAATCATTGTATTTGCATCAATGCATGTGAAGCATATTTTAAAAGTCTCAGTTAACATGTATCTACATGTGTATTCAATAGCATTACTACCCACTTTTTTCCTAAATTGCTGCCCAGTAAATTTCAATTGCGAACAATATTGTTAACATAGATTTTTCGGGCAGCAATGTAGGGCATTTTCAGGCGCTCACGCGCCCTAAAACGTCCTACATTGTTGCTCTCAAAATCCATGTCGATGCTTATTAAGGGTAATAATGAAGGACATTATTAGTGTGCGTAAGCACTTGAAAATGTCCTGCATTGCTTCCCGAAAAGTGTATGTTAGAAACATTGGTAGTAATTCAGATTTATGCAATGTAGGAAACTATCGAGCAGTAATTCTATGACTACACACTTCTCTACGCAGTTTTCTAATTCAAGATGATGCTTCTGGTTTAAGGTGGTATTTGGAGGATCCTAGGAGGTAAAGAGTCAAATGCTGAGCATAAAATTGGAAGACAAAACCTACCTTGGCTTCTCAAGTGAACCCAGCCGCTAAAGCATTATTTTGGACCCAAACGAAACAAAAACTGGATTGTGATTCTAAAGCAAGACATGCTAAGTGGAGTGCCGTCTTGTCTAAATCATTTCCATATCAAAAGAATTGCGAAGTAAGATGCAAGTTGTGAAATAAATGATATATTTGTGAAACAAGCAGAATGACACAAAATCGCATTAATGAACATCCGAATAAAAAGAACGCTGACAACTACGCGCCGCTGTTGAACATAGTAGTCATCGGACTTGTTTTGTAATTTAGTTGCAAATACAATTACTGTAATTGGTAATTGTAATCAATTACATTTTTAGCCATGTAATTGAGAAGTAATTGCAATCACTTTGTAGTCAGTATAGATTAATATTCATTCTGCACACAGCTTGAATAACTTGATCTTTCTCGTCGATAATGCGCTACCATACTTAGATAAGCAGTATTTTATTTTTTTAAAAAAATTTTATTTTTTAAATAAATTCATGACGAAACAAATTTCCAAAATCTAAATTAATTGCCGGTGGCTTTCCCCCAATCTTAATCGTTGAACTGAAAATGTAAATGAGAAAACTACTATTGTTTACTTTTCTCATCGGAAAAAGAAAGGCAAATAAATTCTTCTAGAAGCCAAAGCTGAAATCTTCAAATCAATTAAAATCTCTGCAGAGATGTAATTGCAAGCGTAGTAAAGTCTCCTAGAAGCCACAAGTATCGATAACATCCCAATCATGTATCTTCAGCTTGAATCGCAGTACAGATTAAGGCGAAAGCACTTAATATCAATGATACAAGCATCAACTACGTAATTGTAAAGCTATGAGCAATCATAATTAATGTAAGAAAATCCGCGTGGAAAAAGAAGTGGTGGGGAAACGCATAGTGTAAAGCTGATTTTGATCGAAAGTAATTGCAAAGTAATTGAAATGTAACTGAAGAAAAGCGAAGTAATTTGTAATTGCAATCAATTACATTGATAGAGATGTAATTAGTAATTGTAATCAGTTACATTTTCAAGCAAGCAATTTGTATTTGTGATCAATTACATTTCATGAGTGATTGACATAAGTCTGGTAGTCATATTGATTTCAAGTGGAACGTACTGCACTCACGATTATGGAACAACTCAAAAGTCGAAAAAACCTGAATTTATTTATGCGTAAATACAATCAAAGTGAAATTGTTGAATGGATGTACCGGTAGTTATCTTCTCATTTCATTGCATAATTGAGTCTGAGCTTCGGTTTTCAATTTGTCTTTATGACCCGCAATAGTTTGTTGATTCTGACCCACTCAAGAGTGTAGCATTGCCCTGGTGATTTATACTGGTAACTGTATCGATGGAGGACGTTTTCAAGGTGTTTGCAAATCATTTGCGAATAACAAGGACTTGTTGGAAATCTTTTCTTTTTGACATTACTGACATTTCTAACTCAAATCGGTGAGATCCTTCTGATTTGGGCTGGCATTTTGAGCAATGGCAGTAATCACATGCAACAGGGAACTATGAATTCTGAGTGTTACGTGCATGTTTTGCGAATGAATATTGACCGAGTGACTAATCAGCAAAATTGACCAGCATCTCATCAAATTTGATAGAATATATCTCGAGGCGAGTCGGTGATGTCATTCAACATCAGGGTAAGATCTCAAAAAATCGGCTTTCATTTTGACAATTTCATTCTTCATCAACATGCTTTATCATAACTACACAGCAATATATTTCATATCAGCACAATTCAGTACATGAACGACTGCATGCTGAAACACAAATTCTCATTGATAATGTTTGCCTAATCTGACCTTATTAAACATATATTTAAAACAGAGGCTCATCCAATTTTACAAAACCCACTGTGATAGTCAAAATATTTTTCTATACGTATACGATTGCTTCCGACCTCTATGACTGCTCTAGAGAAGATATCTATAACTCAGAGAGCTATTCAAAATCGCCGAATCGACTCTGAGTTATCTTTCATTGAGAGATTCTCCGCAGATATCGTGAAAGTTCCGAAATGACATTTTTTGTTATTGACGGAGATAATGGAATCTGAGAACGTACAAGTCGCCGGTCATGAATGCGACGCTCATTTACAACATTGACAGGTCTGAATAGGAGCTGTGTGAACAAATAGCAAATATTCTGGCAGAATGCGAATTCCATTATCAAAATTTACTTTCTGTAAAGCGAAGTTCAATGGTGTTCATAGATATTCAACTATTCATTGATTCTCGCCAATGTGACATTCAATAATCACTTATGTTTATCTTCTGTAAGCATGATAATGAAATGCAGTGAATGGAAGGAAAACTAAATTTGTTGATATTTGCTGAACGGAAAAGGTACTCGTATGACGTTCTACTTCTAAAATGACGAATGAAAGATATTCTCGACAAATAAATCAATAAATATTTAAGAGATGTTCCGACCTCTAGATTTGTAATAAAATGAACTATCGAGGACGTTGATTTCATACATTTTTTCACAGAAACCACATGTAAATTCAAACGGAAGTACCACAACTTAGCCCGCTAGCTCCCCGAATAGGAAGGTTGAAATTCAAGCGCAGTATTCACTTTGAATAAGTGAGCGGTTGATAATTATCAAAGTCTACCTTGTCTACCCGATAGTGAATACCGACTTCAGACTGTCCTGAGCGTGGATACTAGACTTTTAACCAATACCTCCAGAGCACAACACATAACTCATATCCTCAAAAAACTCCACTGGGTTCGAATTCGGTGAAGGATTGACTTCCGCATAGCCGTCCTCTGCTTTCAATATATCAACGGTAGCGCTCCTCCTGATCTATTGGGCTCGCCTCTATCGGTCTCGAACATTGTCTCACGCAGTCACCTAAGGTCTGCAGCTCGATCTGTTCTTTTCGTCCCTCTCTCACAAAGATCGATTGGAAACCGGGCATTTCCCACTACTGCTGCACGAGTCTGGAATTCCCTGCCTGACCAAACTGCACTCTCGTCCTTCAAGCGCTCGCTTAAAGCTGCCCTCTTCCCGCGCTCCTTTCCTGTGTAGAATTTCTGTTTTTTTAATACTTTTTTTGTAAAGCGGCCTTGAAGTCATGTAAGACCTACGTCACTCAAAACACATACGTGAAATAAATAAGGAATACAATCAAGTGACAATGGACTCAATGGACGAAAATCAAGAGTGGCAAAGATGAAGAAGTGAAAATGAGAAATATAAGGATATTAAAATCAGTTTCAGTGAAGAATTCATCGGCCAACAAGCGTCAATCTCTCCAAAGAGTAGCACAGTTTAAGAAGTTGGTGCATTCTCTTAATTAGGAAACATGACTTTCGTGGAACAGTGGTTAAGTGCGTGGCCAAGCTCCGAAAGTGTCATTGCATTGAAAGTCGGTAGGAAGGGCATCCGAACAATAAGCATCACAGCGCTCCAGCTGAAGTTTGACTCTATCAGCATCGTCCAAACTCCCAGTGGGGGGAGTCTGATAAGAAATATTAGCCGCTTTCATCCGCGTTTAATAAGGAAACTATCAATTTCAGCAAGTTACAAAGCCTTCGAATAATGTACATACAAGACAGACATAGAAATCTGCTGACGGACTTCCGATTTCATGCCCGTCCTCATTCTTCTTTGTTTTCAGCTAAGTATCAAAAATTGAATGTGAAGAAGTAGAAATGATGCAATTATATTGTCAACTAACCGACTGTCCACATTAGTAATTGTGGATGACTGAGCGTTAATATTTACATGTTATGGTATGCATTTCAACGAAATAAGCATCATCACTAAGGCGAGACAGCTGTTTTGACGTCTGAACGCTATGAAGCTAAATGATGACAAATAAATAAATTGTTGCTAGAAGAATTGATCGTACCTGCCTGCAGTTCATGTGCATATCGAAAATTATGCAGAAATGAAACATGACGTGTACATGCACGCAGTTCATTTCATTGGGTGTGCTGTGTAACTGTTTTTTAATGAATATTTACCCCCAGCACATCAGAAAGCCAAGATGAATGAAGCCAAGAGGCACTCAATGAAAAGAAATAAATGAAATAGATCACATTAAATAAACAAACCGAAATTAACTTATCTGCAAAACCTATAAAAAGATCCCCATCAGAAACATGTTCGCATGCCTGTTCAAAGATTGCATTGGTCAGGGAAAGCAGACTCAAAGCAATGCTTCGCTATGCGAACAAGAATGATTTTCGAGACTCGCAGTACGCATGCGCGTTACTGTTAGCTCTACGAGTGATTCTGAAGATCTTGGGTTCGGGCATCTTTTCATCTACTGCAGAGCTAGTTCAGACGAAATAGTACATGAAGAAGAGACCAAGTGAAGCTACACGTACATCCCGTCTGATGGAAAATGTAACTCACCCGAGTTGCTTCTTGGAACATCTCTCAACCCTTCCTCGGAACTGATTTCTCTTTCAGAGCAAAATAATTCTGTCTTTTTCGTTTCCACAACATACCAGTGCCGCCAATCAACAAACTGATCTGTCGTGCGCTTCGTGGGCAGCTGATTGATTGAGCGGGTGAAACGGACTGGTTGCAAATGTGATTTAAAAGATACATTTGAAAGTTTGAATTAGTCGACCAATACTTTACTTTGTTACCTTTATACTTTTACCTCGCTTACTTTAAAATTAACTTTTAAAACTTGATTCGGAACACTGTTGGAGACTTTAAGTTTGCACCTTCATCTCTGCTGAGAGTTGAGACTCATTTAAACGATGTAAACTGAGGTTTCATGAAGAATCTATTTGCCTCTCCTTTTCCGAGGGGAAATTAAACAATAGCGGTTTTCTGATCTACTTCTTCCGATCAGGAATTTAGAGGGGGGGGACATCATAACAGCGATACCTAAAAGACATGCAGCAACGACGATTGTGCTCTACGAACTCAACAAAGCTACAAAATTACATGCCATTGATCACTTTAGAAAAATGACGTTGGTTGTGCAAAGTGTGAAAGCCATATAGGATTTAATAGGAGTTAATGAAAGCACTTTCCTGCAACTTAGTGATCATCAGAAGCTCCATCTGTAAACGGCACAATGCAGCTTAACAAAAAGCTCACACATCAAACGCACGACAAGAGTCTGAAGAGCGACACCACGAAACTAAAAGGAAAGCATATAGATCATGGAATCTGCATCAAAAACCTATGCCCGATAACGTTCAGTCAATCTATAGCTATTTTCTTGAGAGAGGAAATATCAACTTTTTTTCCCGCAGCTATGATGTACAGCCCGAGCGGACAGATAGCTAAGGGAGGAAACGTTTTTTTCCCTCTCGAAAGAATGTAGCTTTTCATTTTGTGATTTATAGATGTCTATTGTTCACCATGAAATTGATGGTTGCGTCGCGAAATCTATGAATGAGGAAGTCAAGGGACTATATGGATATCTTGGTGCTCTCTCGCTAATCACAATTTGTTTATAGACTTCTGTGATTTGCTCATTATAGGAGCTTACATAGAAAAGTTAGCTTTTTCATCCCGTGGGACTGAAAAGTTGATTTTCCACCCGGCAGTTTGCATAGAAGAGATATCTTTTCACTCCCACACAAAATGAAAAATAAGTGTTGATGGCCGACCCATTATACAAATCTCAATAAAGTCGTGAACTCATTCTCTTCGAAGTTGTCAGATATTACTTAGATATAAAAAGCTTCAAGTGCGTCATTCTTGAACATCTATTTGATACATCAGAGGGAAGTTTTAAGACACGGCCATGGAAATTAGGCAGATCTGATCCCGCCTGCTGTAAACATTAACTATAGAAAGAACTGATAAATGGATGTCCGACTAATCTGTCGGCTGACCGCGCATGTCGCGACGAAGTTGTTCAATTGATATTCAAGTCGACTATTCTAAAATTAAATTGGCAACTGTCCGAGTAAGAAATTGAAAGAGAATGAGCTGTGTGATGCGGATATCAGATTCTAACTCTCCACAAGACCTGAGGATAAAGCGATATTAAAGCCATAAATCCGTCACGGACAAGTCAATACGTTTCTTTTATTACCATCAATTCCAAATGCGACAACCATCTTCAACGAGGTTGACCCGGCGATCCTGCGCTGACTGTTGAGATGAATTTCATCCATCTCTCTCCTCTCTACGCATTACATGAAAGTCTGTTCAATATGTGCGGTACGAATTCTTTAACAATCCATGTATAATTTGACCATTCCAATCAAGCAAATTAAAGGTGACCGGACAATTGGTTTAAACACAACTGGTCTAAATTTCTAAAATGTTTAATGTGATTATTATAACAAAATAAAACTTGTCAAGTATCAAATCATTCATTTGAGATATTAAATTACGGTCTCTTCTAATTCCCACAAACTGTCAATATGTGCGAATTTGACAGGAAATACTGTGAATGAAACTTATATTCGATATTGGACAATTAAACCCATTAAGAATCACTTTAAAGTGAAATTTCATATTTAGTTCATTAACCTGATATCGAATTACATCATCAAACAGCTTGGAAAACAGACTTGGGAGTGGAGAAATTGACGCTAGCTTGACAAAAGTGATCACATCAAATTTTTTAAAAATTTAGACCAATAGTCCGTTAGACCAGTTGTCTTAGCGCTAAATTAAATGGAATCATATCTAAATCCAAATACTTTCGTTGTCTATGTTGTGACCGTCTTGAAAACCTCACAATTCCATTCAAGCTTGAAAGACTGAATGAGTACAATCAAGAATCGGAGTATCAGATAATTTCAGATCGACGACTTCATTGTAAATTTTTATCATTATTAGAACAGAGAACTTTTAGGAGAATTTGGTCTATATCTCACATTTTTTGCAAGGTCAAATGTTAAATAATATTCCGTTAAGCAGTAAGAAGTGATCGGAAAGCTCAGCTAGCTGAAGGCTGCGTTTCAGTGCTAAAGTACAAATGGTCCTTGTACGCCGGGTGAGGGACCATCCCTCCTGCTAATCGTTAACAAGACAGATCCTTCCCCTAGTTAGCATGATTTTGAATTACCAATTCCAAAATCATGCCTTTTCTGGGAGGCATTCTGCGTTTCGGAGGTATCATCTAATACACATGCTAAATGAGCTACTGAATCGTGCCCGGCAATCAAATAAGAAATGACTGCTTCAAAATAATCAACAGCTCTGAACATTTCAAAGGAAATTCCCAACGTAACGCAATTAATTTACTGCGAGTGATTTCTGTGTAAGTAGCGACAACACATGGTGATTATTATTCTCTTTCACTGCTCGGGTTTGTAGGAGAGATAGAAGCAAATAAGTGATTGAAATTTTGAAGTAGTAGGTCAGCTTCATTTCACGTAAGAGAATGCATTGGAATTTAATCATAGGTAATTAAGAAATAAAGATCATGAAGGAAAATACAAACAACTCCAAAAATGTGTTACCGTGGTCTAATCATATAGATTCCATAAATTGAACCGCTGAATTTACATGTAGTGGTAGACTGGGCTGAAGTCATAATAGCCAGCATTAATCACCTGCCAACCAAAGAATTCATTAAATAGCTTCCAAGTGCGGCTAAGCGCGATACGCAGGTTCTGAAGCCAGTGCATTCAAATGCATGAATTTCGATCAATTTGATGTTTTATTGCAGCATTTGAAATGCTATTGGTTCATTCTACTTTTAAATTTTGTCACAGCCAATATGGAAAGAAACGATTTTGGGCATACATGTGTCATTAATTCAACAAAGAGAATCAGGTATTGCAAATTTTCATCACTCTTTGTTAGCAGATGCATGTCTTGAAAATTTTGAGTATTGATCTAGAAATGATGAATTAGATTATAGCTATCATAGAGACAGGCGCATGGGTTAAGTGAGATAAGAAGCACGTGCAATTATTGTCAATTTGAAATAAAAGAGGCCCTTCCAAGCCTGATTCTAATTCCCAACCGTTGTTAGAATTTTCTTAGTATTTTACATAATTCGCATTTCACTCTAGAAAACACGAAGATTTTAGGACCACCGTAAGACGATATATACTTCGGAACGAAATTTTTATGGCCATGAACTCATAAAGTGCTTCAAATTAGTATTACTGATTTTTCCATGTACCAGTGTGACCAGCTGCGCCTGGTGCACATTTACACTTAAACAAACACCAAATGAAATAAATGCTGAATTGCAGGTAAATATACACTGTCTGACTCTAATGAAACGGATATCAAAGGACGTCTCGGGAGGCTTGACCTCCATTTGCTACAGACCAGTAACATTATAGCTGACTTGAGCAGATAGCTTCCTGAATCTCTCAGACTCCCTCACTCGCCCTTTCCGCAGAGAGACGTTCAATTCGGCAGATCGGGAGTGTCTAGTAAGAATCTAACGATTGCATCGATGAATATCACTCAGCCCTGGTCCTCAAAAGCAACCAATTCAAGCTCAAACAAGATTGTATAATGTCACAGTGATAGAAGAATAACAAGGTCAATAACATCAAATGGGAGTAAGAACGCACTAAACATCATTAGAATACGGCATTTTATCGGACGTTCGTACGTCAGCAACTCCATGGAATTGCCCAAAAGTGAAAATTGCTGTAGACAACAAGATACTGGCACATGAAAAGAAACTATAGTTAAATTGATTTTTAAATCCACCAAAAATGCATGCCGATTCTGCGAAAATCCGCGGTCCACTGAAAATTAGTGGCCGTATATATTGATACACTGATTGCCCGTCAAACTCCTCTATCTTCAAATTCCATTACTAAATGTCCAAATGAGACCCCGAAAAATGTGAAATTTGATGATAAGAGAATATAATGACATAATGATCAGTTATCTTCCCCCTTCAGATGTCAATTCTCGAGACATGTCGTCTATCAGACAGTGACATGGGCGTCGATTACGTCAGCATTTGGTGTTGATCATGTCACTGAGATGATGAAACAGAACTTCAAGGAATCCCCTCAAATTGTCTCAGTTGTGTCTGAGGACATTCCTGATGTTTTCTTCAAACATCGCAGTTGCTTAATTTACCAATCTTTCTTGTCTTTGAAATGAAGGAGCTAAAAGAGTGAATTGTCAAAAATTGACCGCGTCAGAAAAGTGAAAAAAATGACGAAATCTCAAAGAGAAGACAGAAAAAATATTACAATTTTAGAACCTGAATGAATGCTAAATTATGATCGAGTGATCGATATTACTTCTCGAAATGAAGGATTGGAGGCTTGGACGGTGCAGCTGACTGGGTCACTGCTCCTAACAATGAAGCCTCTGACGCTGCAGCTGACTGGGTCACTACTCCTCACACTGCAGACTGGGAAGGTGCAGCTGCCTGGGTCATTACTCCTCACACTGGAGGCTTGGACGATGCAGCTGACTGGGTCACTACTCCTCACATTGGAGGCTTGGACGATGCAGCTGACTGGGTCACTACTCCTCACACTGGAGCCTTTGACGGTGAAGCTGACTGGGTCACTCATCCTCACACTGGATGCTGGGACCATGGAGCTGATTGGGTCACTACTCCTCATATTGAAGATAACTATGGTAATATGGCTTATTTCAATAATATTTTTGATTTAATTACTTATAATAATGAGCGGATAAAGCAGAAGCAACATGATAAAATCGAGTTTTAATGACCAGGAACATCAAGGACAGCTGTCTGACAATGCAGAAAATAGCAAGCATTTCACACAGTCATATTTCTATTGCATTTGTACACTTGCGGATTGGAGAACGCCATCAGTTCTCATCAGGACTACATCAATTAATAATTTAAACTAGCAAGCATTATATTCTATCATAAATGGCTGCTGGGATGATCTTCATCATTGTATGAGAATTGATGGAATTGGAAATGAAAACTTTGTCAGATTTAATTGAAATCACTATTTTGAAATGGGAAACTCTGGAGGTGTTAGACATTTTTACAACGCTTCATTGCACTTTGTTTCGTGTTGCTACTGTCGAATATGAAAATGTTTTCGTGTTAATTATCCCTTGAAAGCCACGAGCTGCTTGTTAGTGTTAGACTTCCAACTTCTTCCTCCACTGAAGGATCAGTGAAGGTAAATGGGACTTTATCGAATCACATGACATCTAACTGGATTCAAGGTGATGACCTTTTCCACAATCGTTTCAATATTCTTTTTAAAAAATAACCGAGTTCGTGATGAATTTACTATACAATGAGTAATCGGATAATGAATTGCCCAATGATCGGACAAGTTGTGTAAAAAGCACGATGGCATTCTCCAATGAGTTTAATTACAGACCATTTTATATGCATTCTGTACGACAGCACAATTTCTCGTGTGCGAATGTACACCATGCTGCGCGAATAAATTACTTCAACATTGCATCACCTTGACAATGCTGTGTGCACAGTTGCTCTGGAAGTCTGGTTGAGGCAAATTGTAATCTCTCAGCTACATACAAATTTGATTATTTGATTCAACTTTAACATCGGTAACATCCAACAACATTAGGATAACACAATAATTATGAATGAAACTGATCTCCGCTTAGCTACGCAGGCGCAGAGGGTCGAGGGTCGGAGATACTGCCGCTTCTTTTCGGAGGCACCGAGTGCCCGCCCAGGGAGGTACACCTTTCTACAGTCCAACTTCACATTTCGATTTAACTTCTCAAAATCACTCATGACTCTTCATAAAGCTTCGCACAAAGGCTGCTATCGACGCGTGAACGCTGGACGCCGAAGGACCGACAAGTTTTCTTTTGAACATTAAATTCATAAAGTGACCCGGACTCTTTTCCTGTGAGTACTTAAAATACAGCGAATTGCCTAGGAGCCGATAATGCCACCCTTCCTACCCATTCAGCGTAAAACATTGTGAGTGGGATAAATGAAGCTTCAGGGAGATGGAAGAGACACCCGACTTGTGGGCTTCTAAGAATGGATATTTAATCAATATTTTTCTGAAATAGCCACTTTTAAAGTAGTCTTACAGACAGCGAGACAAAGGACGTTATAAATGATAGGATGAGGCGTAGCTCTTGATGAATTGAAGTTGAAACAACTGTGGGATTCACGAATTTCCATTGTCATTGACGGGGGGACAATAATTAGCAGTTCCACCAACTTCGTGGGAGTTTTGGCTTCCTGAATTGTTTTTACTAACTCCAATTTCCTTTCATTATTTATTGATAAGTGCATCCATAATAATTCTTCGATCACTGATTAATGTTCTCCCATTAATTATTCTTTGGCCATTCTCTCTGAGTATGACAATAAAAAAACAAAATGTCACCATTTCTAATCAAAGACATTAATTTTGAACAATCTGATCATCTTGTTCCATGAGATCTTCTCTGTGTTGTTTCCATATCTCTAGGATATATTTCAACTCTCATCTTATCAAACGGCGAAGTCTTTCCCCAAATAACAGGAATTAATGTCAAGGGACTATTATTAAGATTATTAACATCCTTGACTTGAAATCATCTACTTCAAATATCCCCATCAACGATTTCAAGTCAAATGACCCTGGGGATAATTTTCAATGTCAAAATACTTTTCTTGTATGAAATACTTCATAAAATTCGATTTTGAAGAGATGGGAAGAGAACATCCGAAATGTCTGCATTTTTTGCTATTAACCTCCAAGGAATGTCGTGTACAGACATTCGATAATCGATCAATTCGGTCTTTAATGCGATGAAGCGAATCACACATCAAGCACAACGCATTCCGTACACAACAACTTCACACGAAGAAAAGGCTGGAGGCAAAAAACCGAGAGCAGCATCGGAGGTGGTCAGGAAGGATTCAGGGTCACGGCCAGCTGGAGACCAACCGAGAGCAGCATCGGAGGTGGTCAGGAAGGATTCAGGGTCACGGCCAGCTGGAGACCAACCGGGAGCAGCATCGGAGGTGGTCAGGAAGGACCCAGGGTCACGTCCAGCTGGAGACCAATCGAGAGCAGCATCGGAGGTGGTCAGGAAGGATTCAGGGTCACGGCCAGCTGGAGACCAACCGAGAGCAGCATCGGAGGTGGTCAGGAAGGATTCAGGGTCACGGCCAGCTGGAGACCAACCGATAGCAGCATCGGAGGTGGTCAGGAAGGATTCAGGGTCACGTCCAGCTGGAGACCAACCGAGAGCAGCATCGGAGGTGGTCAGGAAGGATTCAGGGTCACGGCCAGCTGGAGACCAATCGAGAGCAGCATCGGAGGTGGTCAGGAAGGATTCAGGGTCACGTCCAGCTGGAGACCTACCGATAGCAGCATCGGAGGTGGTCAGGAAGGACCCAGGGTCGTGGGCCGCTGGAGACCAACCGGGAGCAGCATCGGAGGTGGTCAGGAAGGATTCAGGGTCACGTCCAGCTGGAGACCAACCGAGAGCAGCATCGGAGGTGGTCAGGAAGGATTCAGGGTCACGGCCAGCTGGAGACCAACCGAGAGCAGCATCGGAGGTGGTCAGGAAGGATTCAGGGTCACGGCCAGCTGGAGACCAACCGGGAGCAGCATCGGAGGTGTTCAGGAAGGACCCAGGGTCGTGGGCCGCTGGAGACCAACCGGGAGCAGCATCGGAGGTGGTCAGGAAGGATTCAGGGTCACGGCCAGCTGGAGACCAACCGGGAGCAGCATCGGAGGTGGTCAGGAAGGACTCAGGGTCATGGGCGGCCTTCCTCATTATTTAATCGCCATAAGAGATTTCGCTATAGGATGAATGGGGTGATGGCTTTTTGATGGATGAATTTCATGTGCTTGTTCGAAGATGCAAGCATGATAGGCAGTCCTTCATGCACCAAACATATCCTTGTTGATAATAGAAGCAACTTAGAATTCGAACAACTTGAGTTTCGCGATCAAGTTTTGATGAAACAAGTTCACAAACTTTAACATGTCAATCATTTCTTCAAATAGTCACAAACATTGTAGTACAGTTTCTTTCTATCTGATCCCTTCCCACGAAACGCAGTGGATGACAAAAAGATGACGGTGATCAACGACAATCTTAAGCCAGCGGCATAAACATCTCCGGAAGACTAGGCTGAGTCTCACGAAGATACAAAACAAATTTGTTGAAATAAGTATAAAGTTTCATCCTACTTGCATGTGACTCGTCGTTCAAGATCATCTCAATCCCTACAAGAGATGACGTTTGGTTGAAGTTCTTTAGAATTAAAGCATCAATCGGCGAACTATTTTTAAGCGCGATTTGAGTGCGCTCTATGTGTCGCACGTGGCTGGAAGTGGTACCATCAGATTCGAGTTGATCTCCTCCCTCACTTGATCACTTTTTGCCATTCTTTCACCAAGCCATTTCAACCCAAAAATAAAATATGCCTCTTACAAAGGAGATAGTTATTATCACAAAGACAAATCTTACACAGACTCTGTTCCAGTGAGATCAGTGATACCTCCTTTAGAAATCACTAAGCCTGCTACCGTATTTTGAAAGAAGTAAAACTCATGAATGACAACTTGCTGTCCAAGAAATCCTAAGAAAGTCAGAGATACCTCCTGATTAAATTGAAATGTCAAACTTCATCATAACATGAATAATGAAGAGATTGAGTCGGCAAATTTCGCGAAAATCTTAGTTAATCTGAAGGTTTTAATTCTATGATCATTTTCTTGCAAAAACCACATCACCTGGAGATATCAACGATACAGTAAACCGCTCTCTCCTTCTTTCAACAGATTCAGCTTCAATGCATGAATAAGTTACCACAACAAAGGAATAGTTCATCATCTAAAAGAGCTCACTGATATCTACAACGATAAGACAAACAAAACTTCCAGTAGACAGAGATTGTGATTCGAATAGTTTTTGTTGCACCAAATTCGCTTAAATTTCCATTAATAATTCAATATTCAGGCAAACATCTTTTTGCTATATCCTCGCTGTTATTCTTCACAATTCCCGTTTGTTTCTGATCTGAATTGATAACAAAACTTGATGACATTTTGACTATTATTGCTGCGTGGATCCGCTATCAATGACATGATTATGGAGGTTGGAGATAAACTGCCTGACATTATCCTCAATGCAGATAACAAGAGAACAAATGGTCATGGTTACAAGGCAATAAACATCGATGCTTTTGATCGACCTTTGTGCATCCAGAGGGAGTGATTCTGAATTGATATGGAGACGATCTCCGACGATAACCAACTAGTTAAGGACCTAGGGGCATCTGACCGGCTCGGAGGAAAATGACTGGCGTTTATCAATGTATGAGCAGGAGAACATGCGATGGTAGACACCATGAGATATCATGAAACACCACAGGAATCTTACTCCCCACGAAATGAATGAAAGACCTCGATAAAAGGTTGTATGAGAAATCGCACCGGTTTTCTAACGGCTCCACATGATAAATGTCCAGCCCGATATATCAACTAAAAGAATTAATGATCCTTAATTAATGAGTGCATTATTCCTTCTATTGAATACAGACGCATGTCCCACATCTCGGTTTCTTTCTAACCTAGTCTACTGAAACATAATGGACCAAGTAAACCAAGTTCTTGAAGTCATTGAGAATGTCACAGAAAATTATCATTGTGATGATTCTGCCCCGTACAGAAATAAGTCCGTACGAATCATAGTATGAAAAGGTATGAAAAATAGTATGACAACGCATACCTATGTAATAACATGCTATGAAACATAGTATGCATAAGTATGAATAATGCATACGTATGTCTTGACATTCTATAAAACATACTATGAATAAAAATGTATTACGCACATGCATGCATTATCATAGTATGAGACATAGTATGTATAAGTATGAATTTCGTATACGTATGTATTAACATACTGTGAATAATTAATTAATTAATTATCTATTAATTAATAATTAATTATTTAAATTCATACAGTATACACATATACTGCATGTTATTGTGCAGGAGTAATCTATGTTGGGTAGCGGCAATTTTTTCTACTATGATGTTTAATGCGTAACCCGAATTTTGTACCCATGCTGAATGATGCTGGTGGTAACCAGTCATCTATACAGAATTAATGAGTGATATCAAATATAACTTTAGTTTAATATACGCATTTCATAATGTTGTTCAACTTCCTGATGAACGACGTACCCATTTTTATCTCAGGTCATTAGAACTAAGTATTTTTCATTTAATTATCTTTGTCTAGTATTATATAACTATTTTGCTAACATGTAATGACATTATTTGCAGATGACGAATTCGTCAATAGTTCAGATTCTTGTGATAATGAAATTCTTTCATATATATGTATACAGTATTGTGCAAATTAATGTGAACAAAAGTAAAAATACATGAATTCCAGCATGATTGAATTTTATTTTCAATGTAAAATGAAATATTGTCTTTCAATACATAATGTGGCCACCCTTGGCCTTCAGCAATGCTGAGACACGACTTGGCATTGAATTGACCAATTTTTCGCACACTAATGAGATCTTTTCATCATGGAACCATACCTTAATAAGAGCTGCTATCATCTTTTGTTTCGATGAGCAATCAATCTTTTCAGTTGCGCTTTGCAGATATGCCACAAATTTGCGATCGGAGATACATCAGGGGAGTTTCCCGGCCAATCGAGGACGCAAATATTGTTCTCTTCACGACAAGCTTTGGCTTTTCGGCTCGTATGGCACGGTGCCAAATCTTGTTGGAAAATTGTGTTCGGCGTTCGTTCCAACTCAGAGACAATCCGAATTTCAATCAAATGAACATATCGATCGTAATTCATCATCCCCTCGATTGGAATGAGACATCCGGGTCCCTTGTATGAGAAGCACCCCCAAAACATTTGCTTTGGTGGATGTTTGAATGACTGGTTCATGTGTGCAGTCCGAACCGGCTCTCCGGTACTTCGTCGAACAAACTGAGAATGATATCCTTTTGCTTCAAAGTGACACTCGTCTGAAAAGACAACTCGACGCCAATCTTAGACGGTCCAGTTCTTATAACGCTTGGCCCACTTCAAACGGGTTTTCCTCATTTTAACTGTTAATATGGATTTCTTAAGTGGTCGATGAGCTTTCCTCCCAACCGCGAGCAACCGTCGACGCACAGTTGAGCTGTCAATCGATACCCCGGCATGTTCAATTTCGACCTTAAGCTCATGACTTGTCATTCTTGGGTTGAGTCTGCTCATCCTGATAATCTTTGAATCATCTCGTGGCGCTGTCTTCTTTTTTCTTCCACATCTACCAATGCGTCGCGGTTGAAGGCTGTCCGTATTTTGATGCAATTTCAAAATATTATTCACTGCACCAAGCGAAACCGAGCATTCAGATGCGATAGCGCGTTGAGTCATTTTCGTGTACTTTCTGAGTGTCACAATCTTGCTAAGCGTCCCTGGTGGGATGTCCATGCTTACTGACAGAGATAAAATGTGATTAGTGGCAAAAGTAGCAAGTTCAAATTCAAAATTCAAATTCTACCTAAGTTTTGTGAGAAAGGCCAAAATTTGCTATTTTGTGGAATTTGAACTTTTGAATTCAAAATCAATTATCTGCGTCAATGTTGCATTGAACACCTACGTCTGGCAATGAAAAGGTCAAATGTTAATATCTATGCAAGTACACGAGTCATTCTATTCATGTAAGATAGAATAAAGCAAGTCAAACAACATTAAGAGATAACATAAGAAATATGTCCTTTTGTTCATATTAATTTGCACAATACTGTATATTGTTCATGATTTTCAGATACTTTATGCAAAAAGTCGTTGCTGCAAGCTGAAAATTTCATCTGAGACGATTTCATCAAACACGCATGGTACTTAATGCATGTAATTCTGAAATACTGTAGAACCTCTATATTACGGACACCGTCGGGACTGCGCCTTAGTGTCCGCATTTCAGAGGTGTCCGCAATATGGAGTTACCGGTGATGATACGAACATTATTCGGGACTGAGCTTAACTGTCCGTAATACGGAGGTGTCCGCTGTATAGAATGTCCGCAATAGGAGGTTCCACTGTATTACTAATTGTTTTCCTATGATTATTAATGCAATAATGATATTTATGGAGCTTCCACAGTATCTCCACAATATTTCAACGTGTTTTAAAAATGATAGTGAAAACCCACCGATGTTGCCCAACACATCGATTTTGTTATATTTTTAATGCATAAATGATTCATTTATGTATATTTAGTCTAACCAAGAATTCATGGAGCTGGATCCTTCTCATCTCTTAATTGCATGACCTATATGCATTTTTGTTTACATAACATGATGACATCATAAGAATTTGATTAACGATTACCATATAAGAGCAGGTATTATTCTTGTTTAAACGAAATAATGACGTGTCTTGTATCTTTCTTTTGCTCAAAGAATTAGTAATTCAACGAGTTTACTTTTGAAAAGTCTCATGTGCACTGTGGATCTCTACAATGTCAATAAAAATTTGAAAGTCCATTTTTGAGTAATCTAAAAGTTAAATATGAAAATGTTACTAATATAATTTCCTTGAGTTGCCATTGATGAAGCGCTATTTTGAGCACCAACACATTTTAGATAAGTAATTCTATAAAGCATGATTCATGAAAGTAATAAAAACTAATTCAATTAGTTTCGAAAAATATTGTTGATATTTATTTTGATTTTATCTTTCCTATTATTGCTTGAGAAATTGCCACCTTATCATAAACGTGTATAATTCTTTTATTAGTGTGTATAAAAGTATTGTATCTGAAGTTTTCCATCATGCCCATCAGGGTTGTCCAGTCTAACTCAGAAGGCTCCTGGTTCCTTTCACCACTCTAATAATAAGCATTAGTTTATTTCCATTGAAAGCATAAATGAACTTGTATGAACGTCAAAACAATTAACTTCACACTGTCTTGACGTGGGAGCATTATTATTAGCTGCTTGCATTACAGGTGGCGGTAGCGGATTCTTTTAAGAGTGCTTATGTTACTGAATGCTAACGAGTTGCTTCACTTTCTTTTTTTATCTTCTGCTTGAGGGCTTATGGTACCGTCCTCTTCACTCGAACTTTGATTTTAAAAAATCATACAAAAATGTTTATCTTTGATCAGATGGGTACGTCGTTCGTGTGTTATAACAAATGAATGCCATAAATGTGATTTTAGCGTATGAGAAATTGTAATTATTATGATCTTAAAATGCTACTAATAGCTGTCTCCCTCATGATATGTTCTGTATCTAAATCAGTTGACTTGCTACATTTAACATGTTACCGGAAAGACAAGGTGCTTTTGACTTTGTTCCCTTTCAAATTAAAATACGACATATTGAATACAGAATGCATGTTATTATTCATATGATAAATGGTGCATATAATAATGAATTCATGTTGTTATAGAATATATGTACAACATCAAAACATATGTATGATATTCCTTCGTACGATATACTACTGTATGCATATATGTTGCATTTTTATGTCAGGAACATGCTCTGAAAACTCACGCGTGTTTAAGATGAGTATACGTACCTATTTTCATAGTATGTTTCTTTGCATGATTCATGAGTATGGCACGACAACGCGTTACATGCTCTTAGTACGTCTCATACTATGTTTCGTACGTCTGTTCCATACTATGTTTCACAGCGTGTGCCATATGAGTATGCATACTATTTTCATAATATGATTCATACTATGTTAAGTCATAGTATGAATCGTACGTATGTTAGGGTATGGCCCGATAGAGCGTTACATGTTCATAGTATGTTTCATAGTATGCTTCATACGTCTGTTCCATACTATGATTCATTCTACGTCACAGTGTGTCTGGTATGAATACGTATATGATTTTTCATGGTATGATTTTGCTGAGTATGATTTAGGGTATGCTTCATACTAAGTTTCATACTATGTTAAGTCATAGTATGAATCATACGTATATCAGGGTATGGCCCGACAGAGCGTTACATGTCCATAGTATGTTTCATACTATGTTACATACGTCTGTTTCATACTATGTTTCATGCGAATGCTTCATAGTATGATTCATACCAATTTTTTCTGTACGGGTGTCTCTAAACCAGTGGTTCTTAAACTTTTTTAGGTGCGACCCATTTACTGGTCTAGTGAACACTTCCTGACCCAACCTTTTCTACAAATTTATTCGTACAATATGTATTGAGCATATGGGCCCATATGTGCAGAAGATAAAAAGTGGTACTTCTGGGAAGTCACGGATTTTAAAACTGCTAACACATAGTTTGGTATGTTAGCAGGTCCAACTTAAATTGACAGATAAGCAGAAGTAAACATCAAGTAGTGCCATTGAAATCGCATCGGTTTGACTTCCCTATCAACCATATATTAAAAATCATTTTTAGAAACAGCTTGATCAGTTAAGCACTTAAATCTGAAAAAAGATAATTTATTAGCAAATGAACAACATCTACTACGTGCATTGCAATTTGCAAAATTATGCATTATTTTGCTTTTAAATATTGGTACTGCATACAGCCAACACTGCGCAAGATTTCTTATAAATTTTGCCTTTCAACCTTCGGGTGAAGCAGCATGAAGATTAGTTATTGCTCACATTGCATATTCTGATAGGTAGAAAGTGGGGTACAAATCAGCCTTCGGATAAGTCAAAAACCTTTAAAATATATCATCATAGAGTCATTAATGTACAGTTGTTAAAGACAGTTTTGAAATTGAACAACAGTTCCTTATTCATATTTGTATGATCATAGATGAATTCTTTGAACAACTATGGTTTGACACTTTTTAAACATCTATAAATGAAGTATGAACATAAAATCATCTGCAGAAACATTAAAATTCGCAGAGCAGATCGCCAATCTTCTTGAAAAATTGGTTCAATTTCATATTTTTGAAAATTGATCATCCTGTTTCAATTTAACTTCGTCTAACCAACTGCTTACCAAACCTATATCCCGATTAAGGACGATTAAGTTGCTACACCAGTACTCTGACTGTTCAGTCAATGAAACCTTACCGTTATTAATTCATTCCAGCTGTATGCACTTCTTTTGTCATAAGATGACAGTTTAACATATCAAGGAAAGTGAGTCTCACAATCAATATCAGGTTTTGGACAAATTAACTGCAGTGAAGGATCTTAATTGCTTCTTCAATTTTTGTGTCGGGTATTACACCTCCACAGTGTGGTAAGTTTCCCCACTTCACACATTAAGTGTTGATAGAATAAAAACTTTGAGATTAGCTTCATTCACCAATGCTGATAATGACGTGAATAATAAGGAAATTTGTTGATTAATTAAACAAATTTATGAGTGCGTACCACTTGCGTATCCTTCACAAACATTATACGAAGTCTGCTACTGTGCAAAAAGCATCATGATACAAACACGAAGTCTGTTGATGTTGAGAGAGGATAGCGTTAGTATCAGGAATTGAAACAAATCGCACGTCCCTGCTCAACACAAGAAATTACCAATTCATTAAATGTACAAACTTCCTCCAAAGTCGACCAAATCAAGCATCCGAGCACAGAAAGATCAAAATAGTCTGAGCAGCTTCATCTTCTCCTGAAATAATGTTCCTCTATGCGCTTCAGAAGTGTGTTGTTATTCATTTACTGAAGATCATCGCTGAGTTTTCTCTATTGATAAACAGATTTCAAAAAGTGCAAATTGCTATCAACGAAGCATAAACAAATCCTCACCGCGTTTCAGACACGTGGATTTGATGAACTCAAAAGCAATCAGTGTGATCAGGTCACACAAATCCAGCTGTTTGAAGTCACAAAAAAACTCAGCGCTGAATTTAAGGAAGTTGACGATACCTGTTCCAGATTCGATGCCTGATGCCAGGTCAATAACGAGAACAAATAGAAAGAAACACGATTGATGCTTTCTATGGCGCCATATCGAGATAGACAGCCTACTCATATGCGCCAAACATCCGTATAACATAGATTGATGCAACTTTATCACAAGGAATTTTTCATTTAATCAGCAAACATTTGCCACAATAATTTTGCCTAAAATCTGTTTCATATAGTAGCCTATGTTCTGTGTTACACGATTTTATGTAAATTTCGCTCTCTAATGGCAAATCATGTAAAGCAACATAACTGAAGTTTATTGAACATCTTAAGTTGGCTATACTAACTACTTACATTACAGCTATTATTATATACATTTACAACTCATTCAAAGCCCTAAATACTGTCGGCGGTACGAAACGCGTCAGGCGAGTTTTTTGGCTTGGCTATTTTAAATAAAAATTTACGTCGAACAAAGGGAGTGATTCAACTTTTTTCCACGTATAATACAAACTAATGTCGCTGCAATAAGTTGCCAAGCAACGCCTCCGTAGAAGAGGAGGCTGTGTTGAGATTCCAAAAGCTATTTAAAAAAAGTTGAAAAGAGTCGAAGAAAGGAATCGCAATGCCAACCACAACAGGAATTGAAGTTTGCTATAAATACATTACTACGCGATTTAAATTTGCTATTAATTGAGGCTGAACATTTTTCAGCTCCGTATTGCCAATTGAATCTGGCAGAAATAATTCATTTTGCAGCTTGCGCTATGTATTAATATTTTGGAAATCTGACCAAAATTCCAGAGTATTAAAAGTGGATTAGCATTAATGTGAGGCCTGAGACTATAGCTTCTGCTATGAATTAGCCGGCGAAGCTCATCCACGCTTGGCATGAAGCCCAGACTTGCAGATGAGCAAAATCCACCACAGCTATCACCTTCAAAATGAATAACAGTTCCTGGTGGCAGTGGGGTCATTGCTTAATGTGCTAGAGCGTTGATGCAAATTTCGTAACGCCCTATAATGTCAATCTCCGGGCACGACCACACGATGAGAAGATCGATAGGCCAAGGATTTAAACACAGTGCCGTACACCGTCATTGCCTGTACAGAAGCTGAGAACACACCCAATTGACCTTGAAATTTTATCGCCGTGTTTTATCCGATTGAATCAGAAGTACACAAGCTTATTTCCAGATCTGTTGTAAATCCTCGCCAATACTTCACTTGCTTCTCAAACCCCTCCAAGTAGAATAAAGAGAATTACCAAGTAGAAATTTGATATTCACTTGCTTGTAAACAATCAATACCAACTACAAAGTCATTGTCTATAAGAGAGAGAAGTTGCCGATCCTCACGTCGTTTGTAGACATGCATATAATGACGTCTCAATTAACGTTCGACTTGATATTTATCCATTCTCAGAGGCTTCATCAAAATCTTTTTTTTCCAATCCTAGTTGGTGTAAAGTTCTTCCATTTCTACCTCGTGTGTTTACAGATCAGTGATAAAAAATGAAGAAAATTATTCAGACGATAACTTCTTTCAGTCATCTTTCGTTTCCCTTCAATATCATTGAAAAGAGGGCGTCAATGTATAGGAAGGCAAGAGAAGTCTTTGAGGTCTATATTTTACCTGGCGTGGAAACGCAAACAAAAGTTCTATAACCAATTAATTGTCGACTCATTCGACGGCAGACAGTTCAATCAAAGGAGACACCTCGCATCGACTCGAAGCCTCTGTGGTGCAGTGGCTGGAAAGAATGTATTATGAACGCAGTTGGTGGGATCGAAGCGTCTATGGTACAATGGCTGGAAGGTGGGCTATAACCTCAAGGAGGTGGGATCGAGACCTCTGTATTGCTGGAGGGTGAAGGGTTGACTACAGGTCGGTGGGATCGAGGCATTCATGGTGTAGAAGTTGGAAGGTGTGTGCATGATAGCGAGGCGGTGGGATAGAGGCCCCGTTGGAGCCTCCGGCAGGTGCGTCCAGGACCGGAGAAAGGAAGGATCCTAAAATTTGTACCACACAATATACGTAGATCCACATAGTAGAGTAAGTATTTCTTGTAATTCGCAAATCACTATTTGTGTTTGAGCAAAAGCGAACAATGAAAGCAGAATAATCAACAGTTATGCTCTATCCACACATGATAGTCAGCTACAATGAGAAAAAGAGACGCTCTGGAACTATGGTAGTTCATAAACTTAAGGCGCACGAAGAATGACAGACTGGTCTCTCACTAGAAATGCGGTAAGTTGCAATTAAACCTGTGGTTATTAACCGTGCTAGCGGTACTGAACCCCACAAGTTCCATACATGCATTCATTGAAACCTTACAAAATAAAATGTGCTTTTTTTCTTCAAATTCAAAATATATTTAGCTATAATTACAAAATGCTGTATTAGTGGAAAAGCTGTACCATGCATCGCTTGCACACAAAATGATTGTGTTCAAAGAAAGAAACCAACAAAATATGAATTTCACTAAAAAACGAAGTCAAAATGAGTATTTGCTGCAGATCACCTTCGCGAGTGCCACTCTCAAATCATTTTCACATCAAAGCCTGTTCCTTTTCTTCTTTTTTCTGTCTACCATCATCGAAAAAGACTGCTTGCAAAGATATATTGTAGCGGTATGGGTATCTCGAGGGCCTTCTCAACAATAAGAGGGTACGCTACGATTTGCATAAGATCTCCTGTACAAGACAAGAATCAGGGGCTATTTCACTAAAAATTTCAGAAATGATAGTACGGAGGATGGCAAACAAGATGATATAATTTAAGCAGCCAGATTCCATGATTCTCAAGTGCCACTTTCTTAGCCAACACTGGATATATCAGGACTAGAAACGACGCCTGGGTAGCGTGTCGCTTCTAGTACTTATTGAAATGTTTATGGTGTGGTCTCCGAGGCACAGTGGTTAAGTGCTTGGCCTAGCGATCTTTTGGTCCAGAGGTTGAGCCTTGAAGGTGTCATTGGAAGTCGGCAGGAAAGGCATCCGGACTAAATTGTACTACAACGCTCCATAAGTCTGACTATGTCAGCACCGTCCAAGCCCCAAGTATGGGGAGTAGTGACGTAAAAGCTTCATTTTTTCATTTATGGGGAGAACTAAGCTACCGAACCCTTGAAAATGACCCACCGAACCCCTGGGGTTCGATCGAACCCAGGTTAAGAACAACTGAATTATATTAATGCGGCCTGTAGACTGGTAAATCTTAGTCGACGGCGGTTAAAGCAAATGTTGTTGAGCATATATAAGATCATATCTACGATCGCAAGACTTACTAAAAATTCTTATTGAAATCTTACTTCTTATACTCATATGATTTTATGCATGATCTTATTTAAGTTCATAAGACTTTGAATTATATTTTCGTTCGGTTAGTTATATTCGACGGCGGTTTTACATCGAACATGTCGTGTTCAAGTCCCCCACGAAGTCTAATCTCCAACCATCTCTGCGCATTTAGCATTAATTGTAATCTAGATCTCACTGGTGATGAAAATGCAGTCAATCTTTAATTAATTCGAGACAGGGAGCAGTTGTCCATTTCAATTCATTTCTTTTTATGTGAGAAGCTGTCATTGAAAACCTGTTTCAAGTTTTGACTGTCAATCTGACGAGCAAACATCGAAATTGGAGAAGCATAAGGTAAATCTGTCGCTGAATTCCTGAGTGAATTTCATGAAAAGATCGAGGATGATAAATTATTGAAAGCAGAAGTCAAACTTTCTGTCTCATAATAGATCATTTTCAACAGGAAACTCACCGCCACACACGTGTTCCCTCCCTGACCTCACGCCTCTCCCTCAGAACCACTTGAGAATAAATAGTGCGGAAGAAACAAGCCGACAGATCCTGACACATCATAAATTGTTGAGACTGAGAGATTTGAATTCACCAATTCAATGATTTTGGCTTAATTCAAGTTCGCAGATCGACAACTTGCCATCCAAGGCCTCTAAGGAACCTGAAACCGAACACTGACGAGACCTGCATCTCGTGTATTCGGTATGTCTTCCGGCTGTAGAACATGAGACACAATAATGACTGCCTTTCAGCTGAGCAGATAATAATAGTAGAAACAATCTTCCGTGTCGGATATCTTTATCGTATGAGAGCATTGAAATGAAAGACGCTTCCGTAGTCTAAGCAATGACGTGCACGGTACATTTATCGCTCGCCATGTCGAGAGCCTTGATTAAAACATCGAGCAGTCTCTTTGGAGGTTACATGGATATTGATGCTAAGGTGATCTTTGCGAACTTGCTGTTCTTCTAAAGGGAACAAATCTCTCAGTGCTAAGGCTACAGTCACACTGTCGCACTCGGTCTTCTGCAACAGAAGCCCGAGGGGCCCCGGTCATACCCCAATAATAGCCCCGATTAACCCCGATATTTTCATCGCCATGAACTAAAAATGTGTGAAAACCATGACGATGGAGCACGATACGTCCCGTTAAAGGCACGATTCGCCCCGATCAGCCCCGATTGTTCCCGACCGCGCGCGGGACGCGCTCAACTCAACGGCCCGCATCGCGTCAGCGCCACCACGATAGCACCCCCGACTCACCGCGATGCGCCGCAATGGGCCTCGATAAAAGCGTGATGAAACCACGGTGCGTCCCGACGCGCCCCGATGAACCCCGACTCACCGCGATGCCATCACCGCGGTGAAGGATGGAAATATGACGAAAATGACGCACTTCTTATTTTTAGAAACTGACTTGATAATGCAGACAGGAAATTTTATTCATACCGAGCGCTCGTCACAACACAAGCTTTTAGCGCCAAACTTATCATTTGATTGGATATGCTTGCAGAGAAAAATCGAATCGCGTTTTGAATGAAGAGGGACTAGTGAGTCTCATCACTCATCAGTCTCATCACTCACCGACAAGACTTCGAAGCAGCAACACCTGTCCAAGACTCCGAGACCACACAACTCATCATGGCCAAGACCAAAAAGATTGGCAAGCACCAAGCATCGCCTGTCCTCCTGCCAGCACGACCGCCGACAAGGGAAGAGGGGGAGGAAGCAGCGGAAGGAGACCACAACGGCGGCGACGAATTCGCCGAGGGACCACGGGATGCAGCAGCAGAAGCGCCACCATCATCACCATCACGCCAAAGAAGCCCTGCCGGGAAGGCCCCACCGAGGAAATTGAGAAAGGCTGTCAACTTCCCAAAAGATAAAGAAGACGAGGCCATAGACTGGTACAAAGGACACATGTACCTGTACGACAGACAGGACAAAGACTGGAAAAACGTCACCAAGAAGGAGGAGCTGTGGCAGGGCATGGCGAGGTACCTCAACGTAGAAAGAGACACTCTGTTCAACTTTCTACACCACCAGCGCGACATCCACGTGAAGGAGCGCAAGCCCAAACCCTCCGGCTCGGCCTACAAACAACCTACTCCTCGCGTCCAGTGGGTCCTCGAAAGGTTCAACTTCCTGCAGGGCCACATCCACGAACAGCACACACGTCAGGCCGTGCACATAAAGAAAAAGCTGGGCCTCCCTGCAGCTGCGAGCGGCGCCACCTCCAAGACTACACCCTCCACAGACAGCACAACTACGGCGACGACCGACACCGAGCAAGAAGCTGCTGAAGATCCGTTGAGCGTCGCAGCAATAAGGAAGAAGCTACTGCGCTCCGAGAACGCATACGTCCAGTACCATGTTCAGCTGTATGAGAATACCCTCTTGCAGTTACAAGGCGACGACCAACTCTTCCGAGACTTTACGCAGCACGTCGCCAACGAAGGGCTCAGGTACGTCGGCCGCCTCCACGAACACCAGCGGAATCAGGAGCGGCAGCCGGTTGACGCGTTCCAGCCACCGCCGCCACTGCAGAGATCGATGTACTGGCCGCCGGTGCTGTCATCATCGGGCAGTATGTTCGGGCAAGCTCCTCCAAATATCGAACATCTCAGGTACCAGGAGCAGTTCGGCAGCGGAGTTTACTGGGGAACACACGCGTCTCCACAGCACCACTACCACAGCGCGCACAACCCGCCGCAAAGCAGCTTCATGGCTCCGCCGCCAACGCCTCCACCCATGATGTCAACACCGACGAAACCAACCACGCCGGTCAGAAGTGTGACGGCCACGACGGTCTCTCAGGGACAACCAACCAGCCGCGGGTCCGAACAGTTGGACGCACCACATACGCCCTTCCTCGCCGAACTCCAAACACCAGTTTTAACATTGATCAATTAGTTGCCGACGACAGCATCCTCCAGTCCATCTCAACGACTCCCTCTTCGAACAACTAGATAACACCAGTCCAAACAGCCTTTCTCTGTGCTTAAAACTCACAGTTAGTTGGCTATGATTATTTTGTAAGAAAACTTTGAAAAGTGTAATTCGATTTTGAAATAAGAATTTTCATTATCTTATACTTTTAATAGAGAATTAGAGAAAATAGAGAAAAAAGAATTAGAACTGATTATGATTAATTTATTTTTGAAAAAACTTCGAAAATAAAATGTAATTCAACATATTCTTATTTTTATTTTATCACACAAGGCAAGTTACGTATTCATTCTTTTTAGAGTTTGGGGTCCTGAAAAGGACAGGGTTTTAGCATTTAAAAGACTGTACAGTGTACAGATGTACGGGCATGTATGTAATGTATACACAAACTTTATTAGAATGGCGCTTCGTTAAAAACTTCAAGGCCACTTTACATTAAAAAGAAGTCAATAAAAATAAAAGTAATATAATTTATTATTCAATAAATAATAATATAGTCA
Organism: Prostheceraeus crozeri; assembly: GCA_907163375.1. Classification (NCBI taxonomy): domain Eukaryota; kingdom Metazoa; phylum Platyhelminthes; order Polycladida; family Euryleptidae; genus Prostheceraeus; species Prostheceraeus crozeri. The sequence goes on from CAJQUW010015005.1 coordinate 43,354, forward strand.
TAAGTTCTATATCATGTCCAACTGCCAGTCCACTGCACCAACATCGGAATAAAGGTACTTGGTGAGCGTTTCTCTCTGTTTCCGTCCCAGTAGCTCCTCGCGATTACCAGCCCAGCCGCCGGCATCAAAAGATGTGAATTGCAAGCCTTCTCTCCATTTTCCTGGGATAATTTCGTGGGTCTGTTCGTCTTCACTGTCGGCCAGTCGGGCGTGCGCCTGGGGGTAGTGTATCCGCATCAGGTTGTGCAAACAACAGGCAGCTAACACCATGGTTTGCACTCGTTCCGGCTTCTGCGTCATATGATTCAGGAGACAACGAGACTTGGTTGCTAGATTCCAAAGGCATTCTCTACGACCCGTCTTGCGCGTGACAATCTGTAATTGAAGACGCGATGCTGAATATCCAGGTCAAGTCTGCTGTACGGCTTCATGCACCATGTTCGCAGCGGGAACGCATCGTCGCTGATGATGTAGTAAGGCATTGGTTCCGCATCTCCAGACAGCGGTTCAGGGTCAGGGAGGTTTAGAGTTCCTTCTCTCAAACATTCTCGAAGCTCAGATCGCATAAAAATGCCGGCATCATTGTTACTTCCGTCGTGCCAATGTGTGTCCACAGAAACTTGTAGTCCGCGTCAACTAGCGCCATCAGAATGATCGAAAAGAAGTGTTTGTAGTTGTAGAATTCTGACCCGCCATGAGGAGGGTTTCGTATTCTGATGTGCTTGCCATCGATTGCTCCAACCGTATGAGGAAACTGCCAATGTTCCATGTATGCATCAGCGACTGATTGCCACTCGGCCTGGGTTGTTGGCGGGCTCATGACTTCTTCTGCGAACACGTCGATGATGGCTTGGCAGACTTCTGGTACAATGCCGGAAATGGTATTGTGTGGCACACGGAAGAGATACATTAATGAATGGTAGCTGTCTCCCGTTGCGAGGTACTGTAGTGTTATGGCTACCTTTAAGTCCGCCTTCAGCGCCCGTCGCCAGAGGGTGTCTTTCTTCCCGATCCTGGGCGCTAACCGCTGCGTTACTTCCTCCACCAATTCCTTGGGCAATCGCATGAAATTGAAGAAGACGTTCGGGTCTTCGGCGCCAAGCTCTGGAATCAGGTGCGACATAATCCCGACGCATCTCGACGTTGGATCCACTCTCTCACCCAGAAAGAACGTCGCTTTCTCTGACGTCTTCGTTGCCGGGCTTGTTGCAGCTTTCTCTCTTCCTCTTCTCTCTCCAGGGCGTCTAGATACTGGTGCAGCAATCTCTTCTGATTTGGCGTTAGCCTCTTGAGCTCGGCGTCGGTGATCTCTTCCTTGTTGTCAAGCTTGTGCAGCAGGCTCTCCATCGTGTTAGCGAATGAAGACACAAACCACCTCTTCCCTTCTTATATAATCCCACTTGAAAGGTACTACCACATCGTACTTTATTAGAATTTATCGGGGCTCAGTGGGGCTATTCGGAGTTCATCGGGTTATTATCGGGGCTACTTGTCATAAATCGTATCATATCGCCGCAAAATTCGGGGTTTGTCGGGTGAACATCGGGGTTACATCGCGTTAGGTCGTGGCTGACATCGGGCCTTGTCGGGATGCAGATATCCCCGATCCTACCCCGAAAAGAACCGTTCTTAACCCCGATGATTTCCGATCTGAGCCCCGATGATTCCCGAATAGCCCCAATGAGGTGTTACTCGCCGTCCAACTAGTTTCCCAAACTACCGCTACGGCTATGTCAGCCCTCTCCCCGATATTCAGGACGATAAGACGGCGATCTGACCACGATAGACCGCAATCATAAACCCGATTGACCCCGATCGTCACGATGACCTCCGATGACTCCTTATCGTGGTCCATCCCCGACAGTGTGACTGTAGCCTAAGTTATCCAAGGCATACTTGACTATAGACCTCTCAATTCGATGCAGTCTTGCCTCCCCCATAGGAATATGATTTTTCTGACAATCTTTCCGATTTGCCGGAATTTATTTTTAGCATTTCCGCGGAAATATTTGTTCATTCATAAATTACTCAATTACTGGATTTCACACTTCGCGAAAGTTGACTACAAAATGAAACATGGAGCTGATTCCCTTCATTGACGTGTGATAGAGTGTCACTCGTGTGAAGGTATATAGTTGGTTGCACAAAATGATCATGATTCTCCTAAAGCACTAAGATTCATGAAAATCTAATTAATTCTTACAATGAGTTGTTTCTTATTTTTGTGGAATATAGGCATCGAGATTTTCTGGCTGCAGCAGTCAGTGAGCCTTTCACTAGGCAGCAGCTCGTTCAAGGTAAAATGATCAACTACAGGATTTGGAAGTGTATTCCGAACAGTAAGAATTCTATTTCGATAATGAGAGCACTGTTATGAATTACCAGATATTGATTCAGAAAATATGACTTCCATTTCGAATGTAAAACTGCAAGGTTTGCACTCTGTTCGAAATTGACTGTTCAGAATATGCTTCCAAGTAGAGCAGGCTTTGTTCAAATTCATTCATGTAATCCTTCGATAGCGTGGTTTTGAAGCACACGTATTTGCTATTCATAGACATTCGAGATCGCCGCTTTGAAACACGCGGATTCATCATTCATAGATACATATTCGAGATCGCCGCTTTGAAACACGCGGATTCATCATTCATAGATACATATTCGAGATCGCCGCTTTGAAACACGCGGATTCATCATTCATAGATACATATTCGAGATCGCCGCTTTGAAACACGCGGATTCATCATTCATAGATACATATTCGAGATCGCCGCTTTGAAACACGCGGATTCATCATTCATAGATACATATTCGAGATCGCCGCTTTGAAACACGCGGATTCATCATTCATAGGTACATATTCGAGATCGCCGCTTTGAAACACGCGGATTCATCATTCATAGATACATATTCGAGATCGCCGCTTTGAAACACGCAGATTCATCATTCATAGATACATATTCGAGATCGCCGCTTTGAAACACGCGGATTTGTCATTCATAGATACATATTCGAGATCGCCGCTTTGAAACACGCGGATTTGTTATTCATAGAAACTTATTCGAGATCGCCGCTTTGAAACACGCGGATTTGTTATTCATAGAAACTTATTCGAGATCGCCGCTTTGAAACACGCGGATTCATCATTCATAGATACATATTCGAGATCGCCGCTTTGAAACACGCGGATTCATCATTCATAGATACATATTCGAGATCGCCGCTTTGAAACACGCGGATTTGTCATTCATAGATACATATTCGAGATCGCCGCTTTGAAACACGCGGATTTGTTATTCATAGAAACTTATTCGAGATCGCCGCTTTGAAACACGCGGATTTGTTATTCATAGAAACTTATTCGAGATCGCCGCTTTGAAACACGCGGATTTGTTATTCATAGATATTTCAGTAAAGAACTTACCAAACTTGCGCATATCAATCGTGTGAGCCGCTAATCGTTGAGTGAGACGTCGCCTAAGTGTTACTTCCGCTCCATATTTGCCAACTGTCCCATTGTCAGCCAAGAGGAAGAAATTGTGACCTTCATTTAACGTCGCTCGCTGTCTGATATTGCCTGAGAAATATGAAGGACAGACGCGATCCCGCCCGATCATCTGATCTCGTTGTTGGACGACACCCCAAGGGGCGATACCTGTGGAGAGATTGAAATTGAGGTTACTGCAGAGATTCTACCGTCAAATACCCACTGCATTTCATCAAGCAATGCGGAGAACTTTGAGTGTATGCATGATATAAATCAAGGTCACCATTCAGTACATATTCGTGCTGTTAAGTCGCCAGTAACAGCAGCAGGAGCGCTGTCTGCTCACGCCTATGTGCGATTGTGAACGAGACAGTTAGGTCACACATGCAATACCTCAGTTCAAATAGTATTCGCAGCTTCAATCAAAACTGTCATTCGTGGCTCAACTACGATTTGATTGCGGCTACTATATTAATTTCTTACATGTGCGGTAGTATTGCATTTAGATTTCGTACATCAGTTGTACTTCCTCAATGCTCTTTTTATAGCATTATTCTATTGGATAAAAATAATCACGTGTAATTAAAGAGTTTGATAAAGGTCGCATAACTTCAATCAGAAGTTATATTTAGCAATCATTTCAAATGAATATCACAGTGGATATATGCCTATATGTTGCTGGCGAGTAAAGTAATTACTCACAGCACTTAATCTATTAAAATGGCAGCTGGTAAAAAGTCACATTCAAGGGTTGTAATAAACCTATTAACTCATTATGCTAGAGGAAATGGATTTCCACAGCGAAAGAAGGTCATTCTGCTTTGAGCTATATAGAATTATGCCGGTTTGAGAATGAAATAAAAAAGCATGTTATATAATCCTATGATATCGACAGCAACGATATCAACATCATCCTATAATCTAGAGCAAAAAGTCGTAAATTACATGTTGTTGCAGGAAGTTATGATAATATATTGAAGTATAAAGAACGTCTCTGTGATCTATGTAATGATTCAAAAGTGGAAAATTTACATAACTTTTGAGATTTAATGTTCTGCGTGAAAGAAAATGCGACAAGAAATAGCACCAGTGTTATGTAATTTCGACAAAACGGTGTTTCATTAATTAATGAATAACCTGACTCTAAAAAATATCTTCAGAAAGCAAACAACATACCTTTAATCTGCAAAGAAAATAACTAACAAACATCCAAAAAATGTGTCAATAGTTCATTCCCTCTCCTTCCTTAACTCAAATTGCTTTTTTATTGAACGCACACACTCTTTTTCGTGAATGTATTCCATCGTATTCAAATGTGCTCCAATTGTTGTCCAAAATTTTTGATAATAAACATTTATTGACTTATTGATTAAGTCTTGATAAAGCGATGACCCTGTTCGCGGAGGACCATGGAAATAGATAGTTTATCTGAAGTTGACTAGAATGTAAGTTGACTCAAGGTAGCGGCACAGCCGGGGAAACCAAGTTGAGGCATGAACCACCAATGAAAAGCTTGAAATTACACATGTGTGATTCTAACCCAATCATGCAGGGGTTGACAAGTGCTTCTAAGTGAAAATTCGTGCGATTTTTGTGCCGTTGAAACTGCATTTCTGTTCTGGACATTTTATTGTTATCTATTTCCATACCGAGGACGAGGGAAGGACTTCGATGTAATTTTACTCACGTTTTATGCCGAATTAGCTCTATTGACAACATGCTACTTGATAATCCTATTACTGTTATGTCATCATTTTTGGTCAACTATTTGATAAGGAAAAAATATTGTTTTCAATTGATGATTCTCTACTTTATCATTAAGGGGATGTCTTTTCCGTTGGCAAGCAGATCGATAATCTACATTGACAGATGGAATAAATAAACAGTTTAGGTCATATCGAAGTTCACGTCATTCCACATGCTCATTCGTTTGTCAATATTCGAATTCACTCATTGAGTTGACGCAAGCAAGCATAACGCAAGTGTTTCCGCATCAGTAGAGGAAATCGCTGGTGTGGTCACATTTAAGGTGTGTGGAAATTTATTAATTGAACAATTATTTGATAGCAAACTAGTGCGCGAATTCATTCTTCTTTCACAAACTTGCATTGTGTGGGTGGAGGTTAATGTCTAAACTATCTAATTTTGATGTTTTCAAACTTAAATTTCAACTTGCAAGAAATCTTCATAACCAAACGTCTGACCTGCGCAATTCGTTGTGGACGGGTACACTAAGTTTCTCACATGTGTGTCGAACTTTGAATTAAAGGAGATGAAAATATAACAACAAATGTTGACAACAGTTGATACAGTGCACGAATCTGATGAAGCAATCTATTCAAACTCAATTTCATGTCCACAAGGCATTGTTTAAGGCCATACGCGCCCCCCAAGTACATGTCCGTCCTATCTCAATCATTTCTACAGCAGAGCTTCTTTGTAGCACAGCAAAGAGACATGCTATAATCAATCATAATAATAGACTGAGAAATGTGACTGTAGAGTACCAGTTCGTCTGAGAATAGAAAAGAAAGATGTCCTCAGACTTGAACGATGTAAGCATACAGATTCCTTAAGAGTCATGGACGCTACGTTTCGCCCCACAAGGACTCGTCAGTGCGTCTCGGAAAGGCCCAAACAAGCTTAAAATTGGTTGAGTAAGCTGAAGGACTGCACAACAGGCTGCTCTGTGTTTGTTTATCCTCGCCTTGCCCTGCGACTGATAATCAAAAAGCGAAAAATAAGTTTGGCCATTGTGAATGTTCTAAGCAAGTTTGGGACATTCCCAGTGGAAATGACAAAGGCGCCCGTTAACAAAAATAGAGAAATTCACTAATGGAAAGCCTACTGGTAGCCAGCCAGTGTTGGTGAATTTCTCACATATTCCCCATGATGAGTTGGTAGACGAAGTCTGTCAATTAAACACGCTATGAGATAGTTCATGAATTCATGTGGATGTATTTTTTCAATTTAATAAGCTTTATTTACTGTCTGAGGAAATTCGTTGCTATGCAAATCCATCATGTCATCTTGTTGATCAATAACAATGCTGATAATACGTCACAAGGGAATTGATGTGGAGAGCTTCATTACCATCTAATGAAAGATGGGTATTCCTGCATTGGCGAGCCAGATTATTAGAATGTTGCGGATTAGCTCGCATTTTCAGCATGTTGTCGAAAGGATGCAATAGATTGTTAGTAGTTTTGTCAACAGAGTGTGGCTAAAGATTTACCTCGAGGTGCCTTACACATCCTCCGTAATCACATCATGAATTCGCTACTAAACTTTGGTGTTTCATAGCGATGCACCGGATTTTGCCCCCTTTTTTCCAAATTCAGCCGGATTTTGAGCGTATGAAGTGATACTACTTTATGTGATATGCTCCCTTATTACTCATCTACTGATTATTGTAATGTATTCGAAGCAAGATTGTGTCATTCTAACCGCACATCTATTAAGAGATATTGTGAAATGCATTCTCCACGATCGCAGTAATTTGGTCTTTCAATTCTAGTTTTCTTTCGGGTTGTGTTCCACTTTTTAGCACTAATTTTGGGTTGGGCTTAAAATTGTGGTTCGGGTTTACATCTCCAATGGACGCGGCTGAAATTCGAGGTCCGGTCAATCTCAAGTTTGTAATAAATCTATTTCTAACCGACCTCGGCTGCATATCCCTGTTTATGTTTCCCTCGGCAGCCACTTTCACGATCATATCGAAAGTTGCATCGATTCATCAATAATATGTAGGCAAGGTCAAGTTTCCCTGAAGACTTGATTCGAGTTTTCGAGTTTTAGAGACTCTTCAACTAAGAAACGAGGGAGCGGAGAAATGGACATTCCATGTTCTCATTTTCTTCATTCCTGAGTTGGCGTGACGATAGCCTCAAGTATGAATGGAAAGCGTCGACGCCGACTCTGTCTCTCCTGAAATCGAATTCTCCACGGAACTCACCTAGAGAGACAATGCGGTTGGCACGACAGTGGATCTGCTCCTCCAAGGCATCCCCCACGTGCCAGGTGACGCCAGTGTCCAGTCCAGTGGTCAACACCCAGGCCCCGGTAGTTTGTGCAGCTTTGAGAAGGCCCTGGTTGAACACGCGCTTCAGTTTCGGCTGCAAGGTGAAGTTAGCGAGACCACCCAGCACAGAAATGACCAAAGAGGGAGGTGTCAGGTTCCAGTATTCCCATAGCAGCTTCATCAACACACCAGGGTCCGATTCATAGTCCAGACGGACGTACTGCAAAGAGTCATTAGCATGAGGCAATCATTGAAGCATATTTTATGATGTCATCTGACATGTTATCGCACAGTCTGACTTTTAATACGATGAGAAATTTGCAATCGCTTCTTTAACATACAAGTACATATATTACTTACAAAACATACTTGCTATTTTCCATTACTGGATTTTATACTCTCTTGCAGCAACACGTTACTAAAAATACAAATCATGAAAATGCCTGCGTTGCAAATATTTAGTGCCATAATTTTCGTTAGGAATGAAAACTCATATCATAATCATATATTTGAAACTGAACGTTTCAACTGCATTATTGTATCAGAGCTGCGAAATTATTGCTCAATTCTTTCAGATATCATATAACATTTTTATGGGAATTCCCATAGATGAAATTACTATTCCCATCCCAAGCCGGCTACATATTCGTCCGTCTGTGTACTGCACGGTGCGAAATCACAATTGGGTTAATGTTTGAGGCACTAGACCTAGCAAAGAGACATTTGCCACAACTGAGAGCCTGAGTGAAGCACACAGGGAACGGGAAAACAGTGGTAGACTTACATCGAATTTGATTAGAATACTCTGCATGCATTATTTTCGTTATCTGATTTTTATCATTTCATTTTTGAAATTATCACCGTCACAGTAAACGAGATCAATTGTGCCGACGTTTGACCATAACGTCACCGAATGATTTGCTCTACTGTTGCTTGTACTACAATTGTGCTTTTAATAATGAAAGCAACACAATTGACTTCATGTGTTTAATACCCGAGCGCTTTCGTGGCCTCTTGTCAAGGGTGGACGGCCAAGTGTGAACATGTACAGAGATGGCTGAGAAACATTCAATGATAACTGCCGCCAGTGACACCAACCAATCAGTGCCAAGGTAAAGACAATGAATAAAGCAACTCTTTATGTACACATAAAACAGGTCGCCTCGCAGCTATGTACAATGCAGCTTTTTACAAACGCACCATTACATGAGACGATAGATATCATACGTCAAATTGTCAATGAGAATGACCTGAGTTTAGGTATTGATGTGAATGTATTGTGCGATCTTGTTCTTCTTTGTACTGAGGACATACAATTCATTTTTGACAGCGTTCTCTACAAGCAAGTAGACGGGGTCGCGATGGGTAGTCCTTTGGGCCCTGTGTTGAGCAATATTTTTGTAGGATTTTTAGAAAAACACAAACTTTCTGATAAACTTAGAACGTTGACCAAGTTTTTTGTCCGCTATGTTGATGATACATTTGCTATCGTGAACCGACGTGAAGATGCGCTTTCATTGTTAGCAGAGTTGAATTCAATGCATAAGAATTTGGAGTTCACATGTGAATTTGAGAGTAATGCGGAACTACCTTTTTTAGACGTTCTTGTGAAGAGAGATGTACAGATTTTCACTTCTGTTTATGGGAAGCCCTCGTGGACAGGACTGTACACTCATTTTTATAGTTTTGTGCCATTTTCCTACAAGATAAATTTGGTCAAGTGTCTCTTTGATCGAGTCAGGAAATTGTGCTCTCCTGTTTTCCTAGACGAAGAATTTCGTAAACTGCGCTGTGTGCTTATTGATAATGGCTATCCTCCGTCTTTTATTGATCGTTTTAAGGCTCCAAGTCCTATAACTGAGACTGTATATGGACCAGAGCCAAAAGATGTCATCATCCGGATCCCATTTGTTGGTGATCGCCATTTGAGTTTGTTCAAGCGACGTTTGAATTTTGTAACGCGTAGCAGCTTTCCTGCTGCTAAGCCCATTGTTGTGTCCTCCACAAAGCCTCATCCTGTTCGTTCTCTCAAGGATCCACTTAGTCCTCAAGGTCGTTCGTGTCTTGTCTATAATTTTCAAAGTGACTGTGGACACAGTTACATCGGACGTACCGAGAGGACTTTGCGGGTTCGAATGAGAGAACATGTCGAATGAAGACAAGACCGCGATCTAGAACAGCACCTCAAAGTTCTATCGCTCGACACATACTTGAATGTGACTCTTTTCAGTACCGTCCACTTTGTACATATTTTTCTATTTTATCATCTTGTAAATATCGTTTTTCTTTGCCTGTATTGGAAGCATTGTACATAGCTGCGAGGCGACCTGTTTTATGTGTACATAAAGAGTACCTTTATTCATTGCCTTTACCTTGGCACTGATTGGTTGGTGTCACTGGCGGCAGTTATCATTGAATGTTTCTCAGCCATCTCTGTACATGTTCACACTTGGCCGTCCACCCTTGACAAAAGACCACGAAAGCGCTCGGGTATTAAACACATGAAGTCAATTGTGTTGCTTTCATTATTAAAACTTATTGGAAATCGGCATTGCTTTACAACAATTGTGCTTAATGAAGCGTTGAATGATCGCTTTCTCTCTGTCTCTATAGGGCCTATGCTTCTGGTGAGATTACACGTAAAGTCTAAGCGATGTCGAGAAGAAATTCTACTTTGTCATTTGAGTCTCACCTGTTATTAATTCGTAGCTTCGGATTTAAAACTAATTTTCTAAAAAGGGATACTACTATTCTAGTAGTCTACCTAGATAAACCGCGTAATAACTACTCTCACGTAGCATCAAATATTGAGTTGCATCATCAAGCGACAGTTGGGAACAGAACTTATTATCTATTTCAATCTACTAGCATTTCATTCGTGCATCGAGGGTGAAAAAGTTTTTTGTCTCTCTCACTTTCATTCAATAAAAAGTTCATACATAACGTCTTAACATCAACCCAACTCTTTCATGAATTTCATTGGGTGTTCATTTGAAGATTCCTCTACATCTTACTATAAAATGAGTGATTGAGCGTGCGAGCAAGCTCGTCTCATCGAATGGCATGGTTGGTACCTCCCTAATCTGCCGGGTTTTGGTCCACGTCCTCTTTTCTACAAATTCACTACTTTACCGACTAAGTCCCTTGTCAACTAATTAAAGGACGATTTCCTTGTTTTTTTTTCGAACAGAACGCAACTTCTCGATATATTTCAAATGTATGACCTTCATTACCCGCACGTGGAGAATTCATTAATAAAATACATCAGAAACATACGCCTCATTAACCGACGGCTTCAACTTGCAAGTTTAAAAGAGACTGCTCACGTTTACCAATGTACTAGACCTGTTCATTACAAAATGAAGTCTATCTACATCGAACGGAAATGTAATTACGATAGACTATCTCTCCGTGCTTCGGCAAGTGCTCAGAGAAAGCCTTCTCACATCGAAATGTCATCGTAATTAATGTTCTAGGATATCATTAGCATCTCCTATACTTCAAATAAGAGGCGCATGATGGCTTTTATGACGTCCTATTCACGTCTGAATAAGCCCATCACCTTATCAACATGAGAATGACAACAGAAGATACTCAAGTGCTCGAGTAAAAAGCTTCATAATTTCCCTGTCAATGGCACATGTTCTATATTGACTTGTAAATGACCTCAAGAAGTTTGTTAGGAAAGCCATCGACGTTTTTATGCAGGCTGTTGAAAGATTCGTATCCGTACGTGACCATTGAGGTCATAGCTTGACTTTTCTCATTTTTCTTTATGCTTGTATATACTCTTGTTGCCCCTCATGGGTTTCTGATTTGCATATGTTGCAGACATGTAAATGAATGTCATGATTTGTATTGTCTTGGGAAATATATTATCATTATCATTGAGATGTACTTTATATTTAATGAAAGAAATCCAATCCAGGTACAACATTCGATAAGTCAGGGAGCAATATATGATGAAGCTGCGCTGTTGTCTCGGTTTCCCTGGATAAGCTACAGAATAGTTTCAATTTCTAATATGCGATATTTGAGTTCACTGAACAATGAGCATCCTATCTTGAACTCGGTTGAACTGCACTCGCACATTGCGTAGCACAATTCACGGCTTGTTGTAGGATTGTCTATGTCAATCTCAAATCCCACAGCTACGAATATAAAGCGGAATTCCACATTTAATTGTATTATAATCACAGATATCCTGGAAATCTCACTTGAAAACCAGTTTATCAAAAGCTGTAATCCACTCAAAAATGTAAACTGCATCAATAGTTGACGTGGTAGGAAGAATATGACCAGGTATAGTAAACATGGATAATAATGCCGTTATCAAAGTTCCTTTGGTATTATGTTGAGCTTCATTGTCTAGCTATGTTGCACGGATAGAAACTTTTATTTGTATTATGGCAGCAGCCAGTCAGAAAAAAAGAATATAAAATTGTCAACCAGCTGAAAGTTACAATTGAAATCCGATGTCCAGCATGTGGAAAGTCTAAATACAAGGATATGCTTGTAAAATACTATCCTGGTCATAAAGTTAGCATATTTTGCGCTTTTAAGTGAATTTTGTCGAGTCAACGTAAAACGCCCCACATAATTGCAATATCTTTGTTAGCATGCTACTGCCGCGTGAACACTAATGAATAGGCACAATTGCTATCCAATGAGATTCGAATGCTCGCCGTGACTCAAATTTATTAGCTCTCTGACAATCAGTACAGCACTCATTTCGCTATGGGAAAAGCTCGCAACATCACGAGTGAAAGCGTCGCTCAGATCGTCATCCTGCGACAAGAAGGTCTGACACAATGTGAAATAGCCCGGAAACTGAAGCTGAATCAATCGATTGTATCAAGAGCTGTCAAACGCTACAAGGAGACGGGTTCTTTCTGCTACAAGAAGTCACCTGGAGCCCCACGCTGCACCAGTCATCAAACTGACAGGATGATGCGGCGAATGGTCGTTGCATCTCCGACATGCAGTTCTTCGGAAATCCAGGCGAAGCTACCACCTAATACGTCTGTCAGTACCAGAACTATTCGTCGACGTCTTCAGCTCCACTTCAAACTACGTGCGTATCATCCGGCAACCAAACCTCGGCTTTCAACAAAGAACGTCAAAGACAGGCTTGCGTTTGCTCTGAAATATAGAAATTGGACTACAGAGCAATGGATGGCAACGATGTTCTCGGATGAGACTATTGTGAAGCAATTCTATGCTTTTTGCAGCCACCTTCGTCGGCCCAAAGGTGAACGCCATAACCAGCGGTACGTTCTTCCTAGAGTGAAGCATTCACCTTCTGTAATGATCTGGGGTGCCATTACTGGCCAAGGGAGAGCTGGTCTATGGTTCGTGCCAGAGAGTTCCACACTCAATTCGGAAGCATATCTTGCAATCTTGAATGAGAAAGTTCCGAATTTCATGACCATTCACAATTGCTCCCATTTCCAACACGATGGTGCTCCCTGCCACTCTTCCCGGAAGGTTAAAGATTGGCTTTCGGAGCAACGGATTCAGGTCATCCATCCGTGGCCAGGGAACTCCCCTGACCTTAATCCGATCGAGAATTGTTGGGCTGTCATGAAGAAGAAAGTCAGTATCCTGAAACCGACCTCGCGAGAGGACCTTTTGGAAAAGATCAAGAGAGTGTGGTGCTCTGATATTTCCCCTGAGTACTGCGCACACGTGATTAAGTCAATGCCTGACAGGATTGCGGCTGTCATTAAAGCAAAATGCGGACTCACAAGATATTGATTTTCGTCTTCATTATAGTAATCATTTGGAATCTTGTAGTTTTTTGGTCGATAAATCTTTTTGGATTGTTATTTGAGGGACCTACTGGGTACTTTAACTCAATTGAAAACAACAACACGCGTTTTTAAGCGCCATTTGCATGCACCTTTATGAATTTTTCATAATATGCTAACTTTATGACCAGGATAGTAGATGAAATAAGCGATGCCTTCAAACATCTCAACATGACATGGTCACCCTGGATGTTTCGTATATCATTTTGTTTTACGACAACATCCTCGTTGTTGGACTATTTCTCACATATTGGAAAGCTTAAATTACACAAATACTTTTTTTGCTTGTTATCCACACTGCCAATCAGTAGTAGCATTTTATTGCAGGCAAACAGACATCAACATGGTAGAATTATTTAACACATTCATGCATGCTATTTCTTTTAAGCAACATTTTCAGCCGCCACTTTGGACAACATTGCGCAGCAAATTTGATCATAGAACGGCAAAATCAATGATAAAATAGAAAGAGGAGTTCAATGCGATTCTGATGGCACCACTCCTAACCTCGTGCGATGCCCAGAACGCCCGCAAATTGCATTTGAAAATTATCATTTTTCAAAAAATGAACTTACATTTTTAAATTCCTTCATGTATAAATAGGTCAAGATAGCAGGCCTTTATTGCATTATAACTTTTCAAACAAACAAGTGACAGAAATATGTCTTCAGCACTGTAATGAGCAGCGTTAATTATTTTAGAAACTGGCACATGCAGTGCAAATATCCACCACATACTGAATCGATTGATTGGTTGAATTGTGACTCAAAATGTGCAAAAAGTTGATATTCATATTAGATGCCTCCGAGGTTTATCAAATCAAAAATACGTAATTATTATTCTTCACAAGCAAAAACAAAAATTCATCATGAAGTATGGTGTCTTGACCAACATATACTAGGAAGCGCAACTATTTACAGACATTGCTAATTATGCCGTGAATCTAACGGAAATGTAATGGAAAATAATAATTTTCGTTAAGGATTCAGAAGTTTGTTGTTTGTTGGCTGGTCTTAATGTCGGCATTCATAATTGTGACGAAATATTTATTCGCTGATTATAATTGCTATTGCAACTGATGCATGATGATGAGACACCAACTGTGATTTGCTCCTTCCAACTGAAACCGGGCGCACGCAGGCGTCCGCAGCTGAGTAGGACAGTGAGAAGTCTAGATAACCTAATGCTCTCAGCCGTAGATCTCTTGCATGGCAATTTAATTCAGTTTTTTCATGATGTTATATGTAAAAGCTCCAAACAGCGACATTCTGAGAGACACAGGCCGCTGCTCGAATCCTACCTATGACCTCAGATGCCATCTTATTTCAGCTCCAATCAGACAAATTTGCTGAGCTGAACAGCAACATTCTTGGAGACGCTGAGCGCTGCTCGAATCCTCCGTATGACTTCAGATGCTATAATTTCTCAGTTTCAATCAGACAAAGCTGCTGAGCTCTGAGTAGCAACATTCTGAGAATTCTCATGTCATCAAAGTTCTCTTTTTCGACACTTCGCTGTATCAGCGATGATTCTGTGAAATATCGAAGTACAATGACATTCTCGGCATCTCGCAGTAGAACTTGGATTAATCTCGTGTTAATAATTCTGTCTCCTTTACACATTCGGATCCTTCTCAATCGGCAGCTGAAAGCGTCCGGATCATTTGACAATGTGGAATTCATCTATTTGGCTTTGGTGATGCGTGCTTCAAAGGAAGTGAACCCGCGTGGCTGAGAAAGATAAACTGTACGTTGGGACGGCGGTGCCTTTCATGCAGTTGAAATGGAGAAGAATTTCATTTTCTATCAAAGACACGCTCCGTGAGGTCAATTCGCTGAAATCACCATTATTATCCCCGTCCACTCTCCCACACAGCATGAATTCGGAGGAGAGACTGTACTCTGCTTTATCAAATCCTGTCATTACTTCTGTTTGTCACCTCTTCGCTTCCACTGCGATCGAGATATACCGAGATAAATTCCATCATTCAAAGATGAAGAGTAGACCGATGCGGAAATTCACGATTTAAAGGCCCGAGTCGGACCGTCCGACTATGTGGGCCGACTGTCTGCGCCTTCTGAAGATCAGCGGGCTTCGGTTCTGGATGTGCACAATCGCCCCTCATCACTCTGTTCACAACCTCGACGGGCTTGTTTTCTGCCTGCCTTAGTCTGGGCGAGATTGCTAGAATCAATGACTAGCAATGTGAGATATTTCGGTCAATTTGTATGAAGGCTGATGCTTCCAGTCGACCGAAAGGACCGGGCATCCAATTGTGAAGTGGTGACCGCAAATGTCTACTTTCACATAACCGCGCTCTCTCTTTAATATCGAAATGATGTAAATAACTGGTACCGTTGAGTAAATGATGTATAAGGTACATTTTCAATGGAAAATTAAGAGGTTGTCCAGTGCCTTTCATCGGTCGATCTACAAATGGAATCGATAAAAGTACATCGGCTGTCCATCGACAGGTGGAAGGCGCGGGACGCCGAAGGTCTTGTCATTTTGAACTGAAGATTCTTTTAATATTCGACCGATAAGACATTCATTGAGATAGTCCAGATATTTTGCTCTGCCTTAGACAACTTTGAAGTCTATCTCTCGCCGCTTGGTCAATTACGTCAAAAAATTATAACAAATTTCAATTTCCGTCTCAAAACTCGAAAAGCCAGGCAACTCTTAATTGAAGCAGAACAAGATGCTACAATTTGCCTATTGGTGCGAAAAAAATGGGTGCCATTGGATATTTTCTCATGATTCTTTTTTAAAAAAAGAGCGAATACGAGATCGTCAATCGTGGGCTAACCAAACCACCTAAATTTTAATGAAATATCTAAAATTATTCATGTTACGAGAAAGTTGTACGAGTACGTTGCCCTTCCCACCTTTAATAAAAACATCAATTAATCAGTCAAACAGAATTTGCAGCCCCAATCAAAAATTGAGTGACTTATTATTGTCCCCTGATCCGGCTTCATCGTCGTTCTTGTCCTGAAGCCGCACTCATAATGACGTGTTCAATACATCGTGCATGTGGGTATACATTACAAATCATGTGCGTACTCAATTATTGTGACATCAGACACCGCATGCACATCTAAGTACATGACTTCTGAGACAATCCCTGTTTTTAAGTACATACGACCCTGACAATCTGTGTCGACACGACTTTGTGAGTACCGGTAGCAGAGCAGACAACCGGGAGTTTAACTGAGCAGGAAAGGTTGCATATTTTAACAGATGCATTTATCACTCAATTTTGTTGAATTGATGAACGCATTGCCAAATTCCTCAAAAAAGCTTGCTACTTGCGGCAATCTACTACAAAAGAGCACGAACTAAAGTACATACAGAAGCATTATTCAGTTTCTCATCATTCTCCTCTCTTCCCTGATCATGATTTTTTGTTATTGAAATTGATCGCACGCTTGAAATATATTTTGCATTATGTTTCATGATATCTGATTCGTAGCGTCGAAAATCACCAACGAAGCTCTCACAGGCAATCGACTCCTTTCTCAAACTCCCTTGGTCAAGCCTACAGCATGCATAAAAACCAGCACTTTTCCAATTAACTTAAACTCCCTGACCGTCTAAGAGGTTTATCGATTTATAGGGCTTTCTAAGCACGCTCACTGCCGATGACGAGTTAACTCGGCAATGGCTTTTTGTCTCCATTGCCAAGACGAACATTCGTCAATGAAGTTATACGCACTATCTTCTTAATTAATTGTCATACAAATTTCTCACAGCCATAGATTTCAAGGAGGGTACGAGCACATGCTTAGCTAACACTTCTCCACTGGAATTGGAGGTCGGTGTGATCAGCATAGATGACATGTGCTGAAATCAATATGATTCAATACTATTTTGGCAATGGACGTTACACAAGGCTTTTAGCACCGGCAGTGAATGAGACTCAAACCCCTGAAGCAAATTAACGATGCCTGACGAGCAATGCCTTCATCACTGCATCGCTGACATGTACTGGAAATTGAAATTCATATATAATGAATTGCTGTGATATCTAGCGAAGAAATATAGAGAAAATCGCGTGTGACCACCCAATGTACATTCTCTGAAAGGTCGCTTTGCATCCGAACTCAATCAAGAGTACACTTCATGTAATAAGAACATCCCTAGACACGGAATGGACTCGATAGAGTTGAAAATTCGTCATCGCTGCCTCAATGGGCATGCGATTCTCCATTACAAACACACACTCGCGTACACTAGCTTTATAATCACGCGCTTATGTGAGATTGACACTCCTGAGACGGTAAAAATAGCCTCGAGAGAAACCTCTGAGTTCATAAAAGAGACTACACATCAATAATTGCTACCCTGCTGAACAGAGAAAGTGGTTGTCACTTATGTAAGCAATCAGAGTGTCGCAAATTATCCAATTAGTTATCTATCGAAGGAATGTCATTAATGCACATCTAGACAGACTAATTTGAGAAGACATCGGAAGTTCTGTGTTCGCTATCAATAACTACGAGAACGAGATTCATGTTTTTTTCTATATTTCCATATCACTGATAGATCAAAGTGTCCATTTTTAGCCTGAAAAACTGGCATCTGTTATAAAGGAGAGGGAAAAGAACAATAAGTGAGTTTCAGAAATAGATCAGAAAGTCTAAATTAACTAATGTCGAATTGAAAGATCTTACGCAGGAGATTTATTCAACTTCGATTTCTGAGCTGAAAGCAGATATATTTAGCCACACAGACTGAGGGCGATTCGATACATGTGCGCTCTGTATAATCTGATCTCGTGAGATTTCTTAAGCGCATTTTCAAGCCGTAAATTATTTAAAATAGTAACGGCTTGTAATAGCATAGTTAGTTAAGATAAAAGGTAGATGGCAACAAGATAGGTGACACGGCAAATGTTTCAAGACGCAGTTGCTGCCTCAGTGCACTGAAAGTGACTGCGTCGCGAAACGTTTGACATCTGAATCCTTTTATCTGAACTATTTTATTACAAGCGGTTAGAGAGTGCCCAATTTTTTTCTCATCCTTACAATGAACAGCCTCCAGTATATGGCTATCAAACGTAACTTGACACGAGTTTATTCTTAATATTCGATAAATCATTCTCTATCCTCCCAAATGAAATTCAGAAGCCAAGTTATATTTCCGAAAATTTGAGACCTTCAGAAGATGCGATCCAAATCGTGAAAGCTTAAGAATTGATTTAACTCAGTCTCATTAAAATCCTAAAAATCATCATTTGGCTTGCAAAATTCATTCGGAATGAAAAACTACAATTTACCTGACAGTGGCATCCAAAAGCTGCAAGCCAAATAAATTTGTAAATGTTGATTAATGTTATATGAATGTTGTCGAATGATGACTCAGCTATTCTACAGACTGACATACATTAGAGTCTGCTAAAAAATCAGACGGATAATGAAGCCAGCAGATTTATGAATCCAGGTGTTTATGGTACCGAATTGTCCTTTGTGACATAGCCGGATAATAAAACCAAACTCCGCTTATAAAGAGCAAACAAAAATTACAAAAATGTGTAACATTGCTATTTGTTCGCAACTGTTCTGCTGGGTAGGGAGGATAAAAGTAATCAAAGACTTCACAAGGTCATGTTGCAAATCAGTATATTGGTGCAGCCAAACCTTTTATCTACATCTTGTCTTAGTCTTCCTTAATGTAGAATAGGTAACTATGGAAGTTCAGGGTATAAAAGCCAATTTTCGCAGACAGAGGTGAATGTATAAAGCAGATTCTGCTTTGTAGTGCTTGGTTCGCTATCTTTTTCACAAGCATTCAAATCTTAGTCAGGAACTCCAGTATTAAGTGCTCATGTTCCTGTGGACTTCATTTGTGTCTCAATATTATTCATCAACGTTCCGAATTTGTCATTGAAGGTGAAATTGAAGCTAATAACAAATATTAAGAACAAAAACCTTTCGGCAAGATTTAGTCTTCAGACAGGCTGATGGATGATGACCTTTGTATCGAGGAATCTCCTTCATGAATTTGATAAATTATCATTACGCTTCAATCCCTCAAAGTACGAACAGTGCCATCCAGTCATCAAAAATCTTCTGTGGGGATTATTATAAAATTCAGAAGAATTCCTCTGACAAATCCATTTTCAATCAGATCAGAGTCCCTACAGAAATCCGCTTTCAACAGCATCAGACATTAAAGGCAATAGAAATCACTCAAATTAATATAAATACTTCGTCTCTGCCGGCAGTTCGTCTCTCATGTGTGCGGATGTGACCTAGAATCAAAGAATAGACAATGCTGAAGATCATCACAAATATCATCAAATCTTCACCCGAAGACTACATCTGTCCGTCAACGATGTCACAACTGAAGAATATATGAACTGGAATAGTAATGACTAATCCTAAACTACTAATAATCCTAAACTGGAAATATATGACTCTGAGAAGTCCGTGCGGTGACAATTCTACTCCACAGCTTCCTTTAAGAAATATTTACAACATTTCATAGCGCATTCGATAGTGCATGGTCTCCGTGGCACAGAGGTCAAGTGCTCCGCTAAGCGATCTTTCGGTTCTGAGGTCGAGCCCTGAAAGCGTCACTAGAAGCCGGATGGAATGACATCCAGACTAGAAGATCACAATGATCCAGATAAAGGTCTGACAATGTCAGTACCGGCCCAGCCCCTACTATGGCGGCGTAGTGACCATAAACTATCATTATCTTTTTATTTGATGTCGGCAAATAAATCAGTTTTTCAGGGCAAGAAACTATGTCATTGTCCAAAGAGACCATTTCGATCTGGGCAACTCCCAGAACACAGAGAAGCACATCTAACCTTCCTGAAATGAAAGGAGCAAACAATTATTCCATGGAAACTTCCGCATATAACTACTTAGAATCCTACCAAACAACTGAATTCGTGAATGGACGAATAGCAATGTCAATAATTTCTATTGCTGAAACAGCGACAACCGTGCTGAAAAAGAACACCCTTATTATTTATAAGACCTAGTACTAACTTGCATGCAAAAGGATGGCTCATTAATGGATTCAATTAATCAATTGCCTTAGAACTGAATTGGACTTTCGACCGCTGAAGTAGTGTCTTTCACTTTTGCAGTCAATCCTCAGGTCATCCGGACTACATTTTTTGACATATGTTTAGTGTAATTACAAGATTGCATATGAAGCTGTTATTTTACCACGTCGGTAAATGTGCACTGTAGTTTAAATAGACATGCGGGTACTTAACTTACTACTTGCTTTTAAAGTTTATTCGTAGCTTTGTGCAGTCGATGCTGCATTTGCAAGTAAAGTGGACTTTATAATTTCGGCTGTCACAACCCTTATCTAAGTGTTAAGCAGAAAATTACACAAATGCTTTATTTCATATTGAACTTCTTGATCCAATTATTGTACTATTAAGCTTTACTTTATATAACGTCTTGTGCCGCATATTTTCTTGCCTACAGGTGACGTCATTTATGAATTAATGAAACATGTCACATTGTATATTCCATGCAAGCTTCCACACGCGAAGAGAACAAATAAATATCATTCACTAATTTCTCTAGAATTGAGAGATGATGACAAATATCAAGGAAACTTCCCTCACTTGTTTTTCACGATGTCACGGTGTGAATAATGACCTCAGATGAGAACTGGGAATACTCAACTCCTTGCATTCAGTAGTGACATCTCTACAAATTTCTTTAATAAATATTTGTTTAATTTCTTTACCACAAATGAGAGGTTTTGTTTGTCCTCGAAATATGGTTGTCATGACTGCCTCAGCAAGTATGCTTCCTACTTAAAACAATTGATATTTTGTTGTGTCTCTTGTCATAATACTTCTGTCATTTACCTCAGAGTATCTCGAGTTGAAATGAAATAAAATATTAATCGTTAAACGCAAAATGTATATTTTCTTGTGTTCAGCAACCTGAACCATCCATCATCTTCAACCGTTTGAGAATAGTGATGACGCCTTTGTCCTATGCGACACGCTTGTGCAACTAAGGAGCATTTCATGGAGCGGTGGAGTCTTTTATCCAGTGACACGGTTTGCAGTCAATTGTTATAGAAACATAAGTCTGACTTTCTCGCTGGTGTTTTCAGTTTGATAAATTGATCGCACCTACTCGCATCATCTTTGCCGGATCGCATATCTGCGGTTTCAGTCTGTTCGTACGGCTTTTAATGTCCTCATTATTCTTGCTGCATACTCTCGGTGCGCTGAATATTCCACTGATTCCACGGGGCGGTTCAATATCATCACTTATCGGACAGGTACAAATATAATACTATTAAGTTTTACTTCTTCCCCTTTCTATTTGACTTGAATATTACGAGAGATGTAGTGACATATATCCCGTATTTTTCAAGTTTAATACTTCAATACTGTAAAACTGGCTGTTGGTCCGATTTTCACCAATAAAGGGAGCGCCGTTAAAGCCTACACTCCGGGGAAGCTAATAAATGGCTATTGAGGCAAACAAACGTCCATACAGAAATTCGTACAATTGATTGATTCTTTAATGCAGAACATCTCGTTTAGCATTGCTGCCACAAATGAGGAGGTAGGACGAAAAAGCCAGAATAAAAGTTCAAATTTGAATGATCAGATTTCATGGTAATTACCAATGGAATATGATTTGAATATCAGAAATAAGACCAACATGACATGCACTATTTTGCTGTAGTCTACATCCTAACGTGACCGTTGTATTTCGAAGCATTCAGTGTGGAATGCGCAATGTTCCTACCACTCACTGTGTTTAACGCTCTGCAAAATCAATGAATTTCCTCTTCCTAGCTCTGCAGTTATTCATAGCGGACTAACTGAACTTCTGCTGGGGTTGTGTTCCAATGAGTGTAGAAACATCGATTTTTTCTTGCATCAAGGGATTTAGTTCACAGAAAAGTCGAATAATCGTTTTCCACATTTAACAAAGTCTCTTCCGACCAGGACTTTTCAAAGATGAGTTAACGAAAAAACTAAATACTGAGTTGCATCCTCAGTTGAAAAAGGGAACAGACCTGAACAGCTGTCATTTCATCAGCAGGTGAGGTTGCGTTGCTTTGGCAACGTGCGAAGAAAGAGTGTGTCAGAATCGGTCAACAAAGTCACGGAGATCTAAGTTGCTGGCAAGCGTGCTGTAGGACGTCATGGAAGGACCTGGCGCAATGCGACAGACGAAGATCTGATAAGTGTTGGTACTCAAGAAGCTGATGTATGCGATCGCCAGAAGTGGAGGAGAATCACCAAGCGGAAGCCGTCCAACTCAGCATCTTCTGGACCACAAGGACGTAAAAAGGGATGAGTGAGTCATCCAACATCAGGAATCATTAGGAGGCCCAGTTCATAATACGGCGACTCAGGTCTGTTTCCATTTTCAACTAAGGCTGCAGCTAACTATTCAGTTATTCTATTTACATAATTGACCCAAAAGTAAGTAAAACTTCCGATAGTTTTGATCGACAGTGAATCTCTTTTCCAGATAATTAGTCACGACTCACGAATGAGTTGAGTGAGTATGATGCGAAATCCAATTACACAGGACGGCCCTTTGGCGTTCAGCACCTTTTCAAGGTCGATGGCAACCTGCAACCAAACATGGTTGATGACTGCCTCTGACCATAACAAAGCGCTGGACGCCGAAGGGCCGTCTAGTTAAATTTGATTTCTTTAACTTAAAGCTACTATCGACCAAAACTTTGGTGAGATTTTTTCCTGGTTTTCCGGCTGTTTTTTTATTTATATTGTGGTTGCTTGAATTGTTATGAGCAAGAAGATTGGCAAGTTAGAGTAACTGAATGCAGCATTGGAAATCATTCGTATTGTTCGTACCAGTGTTCGAGCTCTACGGCTGCAAAGTATTGCATTTGAATGCAGATGTTGCCATGCCGCTTTCGTGTGATTGTAATATTATTATTATCTAGAGCCAACATAGATAGGAGGAACCACATTGATGAAGGCAGAGAACGTTGTGCTTGTGAATCTTTCTCTGATACTCCATCGTGGACGCATATTTCTGCTGCAGACACATTATTTATCCTAATTTCACGCTAAATTTCCTGTTTGCAAAGGTATTGTTGCAGGAGAGTATATTTATGAAAAGCATCAAACTTGCTTGTCTGAAGAGCTCGTGTCTGAAGAGAAAGTTGACGATGAAATAGAGTTGATGCACTCACTTCGGTCAGTTGCGATGTCTTGTCTGATGCGGCTGTGTGTCAATATTGAGATAGTGTCTGTGAAATGATGCAGGTGATGGAGAACTGTGTGTGTCAACAATATTCAGGTCAGGTCGGACCGCACGATAGTCTATCGTCCGCGGTTTACGTGACAACAGCTGATGAGGTCAAGGCGAAACTAAAAAGGCCAGGTACTTTGCCAGCGAGTCTTAACCCTATCCTCTTCGCGGACATCTCGGGGGTGAGGGAGAGGTTCGACTTCCCTTCATAATTCCTAAAGTGTATTTTCATGGAGAAATTAGAAATCCACAATATTTGCAGCTTTTGACCATTTTACTTGTACATTGAAGCCTGATAATGCAGTTGCTATGCGACATTTCTATGTCAAATCGATTTGACATAGCATCTTCTAATATTATTATTTCCTACCTACATTATCAAATCAAATGCATTATGTAATAGATAATGGATGATTTTGAGGTCATCATAGAACTTACTGACATAAAAGCAAACGGCAGCCTAATTGAATGCGGATATGAATGTCTAACTGGCCTTCACTTTTCAAGCCTATTCATACAACTTATTGGCAACATCAAATAAAGTGATATATAAATATTGATTTGAGAATGGAATAAAACTCATTTTGTGGACGAATCTATTTCAAAAGTGAAATACAGAAAACATTCTTAATACCTTCAAACTAGGTTATAAAGACGGATGATGACTTTAATTAACCGAAAAGACTAACAAAATGCGGCTTTGCCATGCAATCAGTGGCACTCAGTTTTCACATGATGTTCAAATTTTGAAGTCTATAATCCATGTCAATGGTACATTTGCTCATCATGGTGCGATTTGTAGTCTGCTGTTTAAATGATGCAGTTCCCCTTTCAAAACTCGATGTATTTCGCAGACAGTTGCCACAAAAGCTTGCAAAATGTGGAAACATTTGAACTTTCGAAAAAAGCACTTTTAGCATTTTATTATGTCATACGTACGACCATCCACTATACCAAAACCCAACGATATTCGCGGGAAAATTTGAACATACGCTGAAAATACAGCAAAATTGCACCGGGGGCGATGCCCGGCTAATGCAGAGATGACGAAATTCTGGCAGCGTAAAACTTATAGTTCGTTCCCAATGGAAATTGTCTTGGTACAGGAGAAGATCACCTTAACAAGATTGATTATTTCACGAATTCCGAAATACCTTCGAATTCAAGATCAATTATGCTATTCCAATACAGAATATGAACTGTGAAGACTATCACAATGTCCTCACACCTGCTTCAAGCATCAACAACTCCTTTCCTTGAAGCTTTGTTTTAGGATGTTGGCTAACTGGGTTGGTGAAGGTGTAGAAGGTCAAATGTTCGAGTCTGTCTTTCTGAGGAGGAACCGCTGCTCTCACTAGAGGCTCTAAACTCTAACCCAGGTGTCGACGCATGAAGCCTATCCTACCATAGCTAGTTCGGTTTGACGCCTCTGATGAAGTATCTCGACGGTTCGGACATTAACACATCATCTGACATCCAGTTTAGAGCAAGTTTAAATTTTTTTCAAAATTGCAATTTCAAAATTTAACCAAATTTGAAATGAATCATCAGAGGGAGTGACTACTCGCTATCTATCTTATTGATGACCCCAATGCATCGCTGATGCATAGATTTCCACCATTCGATCAACAATGCAAATAATGACACCTGAAGGACCTCACCTCCTAATCTCAATTAAACATAATTTCACATAAATTATCAGCAGATAGGGTGGTAGGACAGCTGATGTGGTCAAGGATGGTCCGGCAGTACATAAGGCCTAGGTTTCGAGTATGTCAGGAGGAATCACCTCTTTCAGTCATGTTATTAGCCTCTACCCAATACGAGTTACGAGCCCCTGAAGCCTAACTCAATCTTCTTGATGTTGACTTGGGAGAGGACGAGTAGAAGAAGCATATGTGAAGCTGAAATGAAAGCAAATAAGAAATTGAGGAACCAACCTGACATAATTACCAACCAAATCTGTTCAGATGAGCATCTGAATATCTTGATACTTTATCTTCTTACAAATGAATCCTCGCAGGGATTCAGATTTGCAGATATTTTTCTGAACTGCAACTTTTTGTGACACAAACTGTGCTAATGAAGTGCACTCAAGGGAAACTTAGTAATGGACACGTTCGAGAATGTGTTTTTTATCATCATCAAGGTTCTTCAGTTTTTGAACGATTTTTCATTTATATAAAGTACTGTGTTCCCTATCATCTGAATCAGAAGGCAGACTGAAGCCCTCCCTCCATTCATGAAAATCTCTGTCGTGACGACATAGCCTGACGAAGATCATATAAGATAAGCCAGCCGCCTTACAGTTCATCTGAATTGTGAGATAAGACCAATCATCCAGACCATTATTGTCCCTGAGGTTTCTCGTGCGCTCTTCAATCATCTCTGGGAATTTGGTGCTCCAGTCGATCACTCAACACTCGCTCATGTGGATCTATAATCCCTGTTGTAATCAGCGAATGCGCATCTGTTAAGTCAGAGGCTAAGCAGATTGTCTGCCCTCATGTGACCGCTTGCAGTAAACCGAGGACACAGTATTAAGAAACAATGCATCGATCCATAATCTGATAAGACTATGAACAAAATGACACAATGACTTTCATGTAGGCCAAAATCTTACAACAGCATTCCGATAACTTAATTCATAACAAAGTCTCAAATTTAAATATATTTTTCTATATGGATTGTATCAATTAAAGATATAGGAGCAAGAACGCGCTCATTGGTGCAATTTAATCAACAAACGTACTGTCCACCAATGCCAGAATATATTCTGGCCAGGATCGGACTTATGGAACTCAAAAGGGAGTGATGGCATCTTCCGGCCGTTCAATCTCTCAAGGTTATGGCTAAAGATCAACTATATCTAACTGGAGATTTACTGGAAACTGACATGTGACAAAATATCATTTATGACGTGAAGAAGTTTGTTTCTTTTCTTGTAGCAACCAAACTTCTTCAGTCTAACACTGCATTCTGAAATATGCTTTATCAGATCACCAGCTAGTTATTCTAGCTAAATCTTGGCTACGAATTCTTTAGATCTTGATGTGCACAATCTCGATTAACTACAAACAGAATGAAAGGAAGATCCGTCAAGAAACTTTGAAGAGACACCCTCCACCTACAGATAGGCTGACGCACCTGCCATTCTTGTAAATGATCGGCAGTCACTCTCAATACTCAGTCATGTGAACAGGAATTTACTACAAATTCAAGTATTTAATGAAACCACTGTGAAACACAATGCTGATTCAAAGCGGATGGAATGTCGTCTCAAATACTATTTCCGACACAGCAAGAGGAAACGAACGCGGGAAAAGCATCAATGCACACACGCTGCAGGCTGGACGTAGGAAGGTACAGCAGCATGAATGTTGATGATTCAGTAAAACATCTTGCTGCAAGAGTTACAACACAGTGAAATCAAGAACATGCGAAGAACAAGATAGAAAATTCGAGCTTGAAGCAATTTCATCTTCCTGCTCAGGTGCATGCCATTTGTCGTCTCAAAGCCTCGTGAACTGCCCCGAAGCAGGCGGACACAAGTCGGAGAGAACTACACTCAAAAGCGGAAACATTTAGAAAGAGAGTGCGCGGCTTTCAGGGCGGTTTTTCTTCTTCAGAACAGAACAACTTTTTCGAAGTTTACGCTATATTCGGCCTCAAAAAAAGATTTTAACAAAAAGAGAAGTACCTGTATTGATAGGCCTGATAGACCACTGTAGAACAGTTCCGTTCACTCAGGAGTGGGGATTGCAAATCTGCAATGTTCAAATCTGCTGAATTCATTCGTGATTTAGTGGGTTAGTTAAGTAGTTGAAATTGGGCTTTGAACTATTTTGAGTGTGAAAATTCATTGCATAATGGAATCCGCTTGATCTTTTGACAATTGATTAATCAATTGTTCAATTTCTTAAACTTAGTTCATTGAATTACTAAGTTCTTATTTCTAATACTGTAATCAGTGTCGGTGTATGATCGGTTATTATTTGTGCCCTACATGTCGACTTGCTCTTATTGCACAAATGTAAATTAAAAATGCACAACCATTTCCCAAGAGACCTCCAGTTGCGTTTTATGTTTCAAATTGGATAACAAACAAACAGGTAACTCTACCTGCGCAATTTAATATCGAGCATAGCTTTAGTTTGTTTTTTACTTTGGGCTTGTCGCACATGTCACATAGATAACGTATGGACATAAAAATAGACATGTCATCAAACTGCGAGTATTTCAAATGCTTTTACTCTGCTGGATGTATTCATGCTTTACTGTGGATGTTTTTCTGGTGTTCTCCGTGGCACAGTAGCTAAGTGTTTGGCCATGTCAGCAACGTCCAAGCTCCCAGTAAGGGGGAGGGAGCAGTAACGTTAAACCAGCATTCATTGTGGAAGTCTGTACTACAGGAAGATAGCGATTGATAATTATCCGATAACAAAACATATGTAAAAGAGTAGCAAATATGAATTTCAAGTAATATCTATAGTGCAGCAATATTGCACAAACATCAAATTATACCACATTACTCATTTCACCCATGCTAAATGTAACTCATCAGATTATGCGTAGTAAATTCACAGTTGGAGATCATCTTAATCAGCAAATTTCTTTCTCTAGCACACTGTGAAGCGATTTGCTACGTAACCCCGGGATTGCAATTTCTAGGGATTTGAGGAAGCAACAGGATTGCAATCCCTACTCAAGAGTGATACATCAATTACTTCCAATTCCTTTAAATATATCAATTCAAAGTGTTGACAATTTGAAGAATTTTTTCTTGACCCTCTTCCAGTTCTTGTTTTCCTTGTTCATCACACCTCAATATACTATTGTGAATTTTCTGCTTCCCTCGATATAAAGGCCGTTTCATCCGATTTTCTTGACGAGTAGATATGGGAAAAACAAAAGTTGAATTTCTTTGACCATCATTGAGCGCAGATGCAGATGCCAAATCCCCTCATAAAAAGGACAATGTAAACTTCTCACAAGTGATGGAAAACTCAGTCAAACTGCAGAATTTGATAAAATACGCATGAAGAAGGAGAATGAAGTCAGCAATTAAAAGACGTCATATTTCAAGCGACAAATCAATATTCAACTATATTTTGTAATGAGGATGATCATTCGACCTGTACTATGATGAAATAATGGTTCAACGTCACTAATCCCCAATACTGGGGGCTTGGACGGTGCTGACATGGTCAGACGTTTCACTGGAGCGTTGTGGTACATTTAGTCCGGATGCCCTTCCGGCCAACTTCCAATGACTCCTTTGCGGCTCGACCTCTGAACCGAAGGATCGCTAGTCCAAGCACTTAACCACTGCGCCACAGAGACCACAACGTACAATACGAGGAACGTACAATACGAAATACGAGTACATTAATTAAAGAAAGAAGCTATTGAGTTTGCAAAATCCAGTCCTATGGTGAACGTTTCGGTTGTGGTTAAATCGGACCCGAAACTTCCGAGAATAACGTCTGCAAATATAGTTTTTATTTGCCCTTGCAAAACTGGAGAGCGCATCATTGACTGCACAATGCACTGTGAAAAACCTCAAGTCTGTAACAATTGCCTAAAAGAATATCGACTGGGCTAAAAATCTCAGCGATGCGATGACTGATGAGATGAAAAGGAATTCAAAACTTTTTCACCAACATTAAAAGATTCACCCAAGTCTACACAACTATTTTTTCATAAGCAGTGTACACTGCACACTTGCACACAAAAATGTCTCTTTTATGGAAGACATTCAATAAGCTATTCATGTCAACCCATCCGGTGTTGTGCCTTTTATGGTCGTAACTCATGAAACTTAGTTTGTAAGGGACTTATATATTCACAAACCCGTCGGCTCTTTGTAATCGAGTCTCACTGGATGAACGGCTTGAACTATAGGTTTCCGCATGTAAAAGTGGTTCCAAAAACCTACACAGGAGACGTTACGCGACAGGACCCGAGACAGTGTGCCCCAACTTAGACCCGAAACTGCCCCACCATGGTTCCTAATTCCAGTTTAAAATTGAAATACACAAATTTATAAGTGAGATGGAGACCAGCAGATTTAAGTTGATTATTTTCTGAGGTGTAAATAGTTGTTTATTTGAACTGTCGGTTGCAAACGGCTTAGCCGCGACAGGTTAAGCTCTTTACACCATGAATTCGGCTCGACTTGGAAAGAGATAAAATGAAGTCGGCTTGTTTCGGCTAAATTTTTTTGAGTCATGCACGAGTACCACAAAGATCGGAAATCAATTCTATCAAAGAAAGACGTGCCTTCTAACAATCTCAGCTCGACGATGAATGCAGACTACTTTCGATGAGGTAAATAGAAGCCCCAAATACTTCACGATTTGAGACCAGACCGGGGTGGGGCTCATTACACTCCAACCTAGTTTTAAAATCCACTGCAGACGACCTACAAGGAAGGAAAACAATTAGAAATATGTGATCCGCCTCCATTGTAGCGTAGGAAGGGTTGTAACAGTTGCTTCAAAAGGAATTGAGGTCGGTCGAGGTCAGGAACAGCTGTCAATGCGGTAATCAGCCGTATCATCATTCATTGCGTCTGCAGCGGAGATTGTCGTACTGTATCTACACATGTACTTGGCAATTCAAAAACCTGGAGATGGTGAACGTGCGTGGTTGAGGCCTATAGATCAAGACTCACTCCTTTGAATTCGTCCTCCCTATCTGCTCCTCTCACAGGAGATATTCTTCTTTTCTCTTGAAGGCATTTAAAGGCTGGGAGTTATTCAGTGAAAATGAACGAAGCATTGCAGAGTCATGAAGGGGGCTGAAGCTACCCGGTGAAAATGAACGGAGTCATGAAGGAGGCTGGGAGTTATTCAGTGAAAATGAACGAAGCACAGCAGACAGTCATGAAGTAGCCTGGGAGTCACTTGGTGAAAATGAACGAAGCACCGCTAAGAGTCATAATGGAGGCTGGGAGTTATTCAGTGAAAATGAACGAAGCACCACAGAGTCATGATGGAGGCTGGGAGTCACTCGGTGAAAATGAATGAAACTTCACTTCCAGGCAAACGGATAAGGCAAAACTGAATCATCTCGGTCGGCTGCAGCTAGAGCTGATCGCGTGGCCTACGCTCCATGCCCATAGGTCGTGTTCTACTTGTAATTATTAACCATTAAAATCCGTTACTCATGCAGTGAGATATGGATCTGACGTCACTGTGTGCATGTTCAAGTCCTCTTCAGACTTTATAGAAGATTGAATCAAAGCACACCAATTGAGTCCAATCCGCTGTGTCAATTACTGATTTAAATTGTGCCTATCCAGGCCCGGGATTACACAGGATCCTCAGCAGCTGGGATCCGTAATCAAGGGGAAATGGGGGACAGTAAGTGCTAAGATGACTCAGTTGGTCAATAGTCGCACTTCGGTACGGACGTGCGTCTGGGAAAGTATCCCCACAATCATTCATGGGTTACCAACCCTAGCCTGGACAGTGGTGTTCGTGTATGAAAGCTGTCCCTTCCTAAGGTGCTGGCGAAACTTTGGCTATTGTCCCCTGAAACACGCGATTTCAGGCCTACGGAGCCATCTTCCGCATTCAGGATAAAACAAATGAAACCAAAGGGAAGAATAAACAAGCGGTTCATGCTTCTACATCCATCTCGGGAGTGCTGCCTCCACAAACACATGAGTCTCCAATACATCACCTTCTTCGATTCATTGCCTTTCTTGGCCAACTGATTATGTTATCCCGTAGAGCAATGAATTCTCGAACTTGCTTTATATCATTCAAAGTACATGAAACGCCCTTATAGGAGAGACAGTGCGCCACAGACGTATCAATTTCTTTTTATTTCAACTTGTCACGAGCTGTGCACATGATAATGCATTTGTGTCTTCACGCATTGTAAGTTAGCAGTTTATGATCAACATTTATAATACTTTTTCCTCTCTTCATCAGAATATGCTCATTGCTTTGTCTGCAAATGCCCCCGATATGATTCACTTTTGCAGCATGGATTTACAAAGCAACAAATCAAATTACACATGTCAATCACATATTTCACCGACACCGCCGCGTCGAATGACAAACGCAAAAAGTACAGATAAGCATGAGGAAAATAATCATATAAGAATTAATTATTCGATACATAATTTCTCACGTGAACCATTTACAATCACTAGGTGGGACTGAATGACGCAAGCTTCATATTCACCGGACAGTAGACGATGGTGCTATCTGTATGTGTGCTTCCTCTTCGTTGTTTGAGCAGCCAGGATGAGACAATAGAAGTGGGAACGTTTTGCGTGCGTCGTCTATACAGCACCTTAAGAAAGGCTATCCCTTTCATGAACAAGGAGCTGTTCATTTCTTTCCCTACCGCATCTGCCTACACAATGAGTGATAGGTAAAATCCTGTGAAGCAGTTCTTGCCATATTTGTATAACTATTAAAAAATATTGAATTATTTCCTTAACAGAATACAGCGAATCTTCACGATGATCAAGGTAGGCCAACTTGATGTTTGAAATATCCTTACAAATTTTTTGAATCTCTCCAATCATTTGCATCTAATGGTACATCCATTTACCATGTTCTATCGATGACGAAGACTTCGTGACCACGTCAGTCATCAATATCAGTCTCGATGTCATCTAGTGAGCAGGTTTATAATACATTTCTAATTCATTAGCCTTTTTCGACTTTTTGTCTTATGAACTACATGATGAAGAAATTCAATATGAGATTCAGCCTGAAAGAAATTGACAAGTCCGCTGATTAGACATAAAATGCCATCGATGATCGATCTTTTTCTTCACTTCATTGTCAATTTTCAATATAAAACATCTATATGAGGCCGAAATATAAGATATGACAACAAAAGGTCCCATTTGCCTGCATTCAACCTCAATGTCTTCCATTCTGGATACCTGACAGGGGATACTGACAAGACACTGCAGTTGGCATCCGAGGCGATTTCTGGCCTCATAAATTTCACCATTCATAATTGATTTGAAAAATCAATATTCTTCCAAGAATTCCACCACAAATATGTTCTTACAATTCTGAAATAATAGTTGACCTCATATCCATTAAGAGGTCCCTTTTTCAATCGTGTCGCGGAAAACCATTAAAAATATTATAGATCCATTTAAAAAAAACTAACAGCAGTTTTTGGATAATAGTTTTAACTGACACTTTTTGCAGTGACATCTCTGTCCATGGATTCTGACAGATAGCTGAAACTGAACAACCTAATTAATGACTTACAAAATTCGTTTGTTTTGAAATACCCGGTATAGCAGCTCCTAAACTAATATAAGTTGAAGACGAAACTTCATGATTTAAATGCTGCTCCCCGCTCATTACAAGCAACATGCATAATTTTTGACACAAACATCAGAACATGAAAAGTTCATTAGATTGGAAAATCGATTTTCTTCTTACACAATGACTTACATGATTTATTCCAGCTGCGTAAAATCGTCTCACAGGTCCTCACATTTTTTTACGTCGCTACTTTCCATTAATAAACAACAAGCAGCATGCCTCTCCTTCGTAGAAATTAAGGAAAATATCTCAAATCTCAACAATTGTAAATCTGAAATTTCTCAATGGGAACGATATTGGAAACAGTTGTGATTATCAGTAATATTTCTATTCGTATCACAAATTGCACGCAGCAGTTGCCTTCGCGTTGATTTGACAATTACCATTCACCAATCTGTAGATAAAAGAAACTGACCTTTCCTAATGTTTTGTAAAACATCGGCAGTTTTCATCTAACATACACCAACCCCCAAACCTGAGGAAACAAGGACTCAAAATCGGGCAGTGTGTAAATATACACTCTCTTAATGCCCGATATGACAGTCAAGTAATGCTCAAGTGCATACAGCAGGATTGCTGAAATACTCAAATCCCACCCAATATTTTGAGATAAATTCCATTCAATCCATGCGAAGTGGAAGCGGTATTGTCCATGCGAATATAGACAACTAACCTATTCGACTACCCGAGTCAACAGTCTCACCACACGTGCCTAAAGAACACGATCACCAATGTCAAGTCACTAAATTATATATGTGCGCATCGCAAGTTCTGGTAATAAGACAAGAAATGTATATTTGTGAAATGAAAATCAAAAGTTACGAGCAAGGTGCAGGGATGTGTATGGAACTTTTGCGGAGCATAATTGTTGTTCACCATTCAGAAGAATTGTCATTTAATTTAGAGCAAACACATGGAACAAATAAATGCAGTCGTCTAGCAGATACAGCAACAGGCTGACGTAGTTGACCAGAAGAAGTCATTCTATCAGGGATCAAATCATGCAATGGGTGTAACGGAGAGAATTCAAAATTCCGGAAAAATCCCAGTGCCCTTTTTCATCCTTTTGAGTACAACGAGGGAAAATGATCATTATTCACACAAGCAGTGCCACAGATTATTCTATGTCCTCGACGATGAGACTTTTCAATTTTCCTTTCGATGCACTTTGGAAGAAAGCAAACTAATATTTATTCCTGTCGAATTCGCTTCGGTACTCTGATAGGCCTGAATGCTCATGCACAACACGCATCACGGTTCGTCGTACCGTGCGTCAAAATCCAAGTGCCAAAAAGTGTCATAAGCTACTAAGATTGTATTGCACGAAAAAGCATTTCAGAGGACGTTGTAGCTTTAAACGCTCACCGCTCGTAATTTGAACTTCGGAACATCTCCGAAGGCGCCTCACGGATGAATTTGAAAAGACATCCTGATCGATGGCGCCCGACTGACAGCCTGAACATCTGATCAAGGGATCGACTCAATGCAGCTGATGAAATTCTATATCACACACAACGAAATCGCGAACATCCGGACACCCGCTAGAATGATTCCTGCTTCACCACTTTGATTATGATGATTCTAACAAAATAGACAGTAAATATTCAGCAACTTAACACTATTGCCGACAAAATTCTGCATCGAAGACATCTAGGCGCGTGAAAAGTCGTTGGAAAGGGACATACCATGATGAACAAGTTACTGAGTCCGAGTCAGTCCGCCTTCGGAGATACCACTGCTCTCATTCGAGGTTGCTAACCCCTTTCTATGCGATCGTTCCTGTGTGTGGGCTGTCCCATCTCCAATTTACTACTATGGCTTTGTGGCATATGAGTAAGAGCAAACTTGGGCGGATCGAGAAGCATCAAAGAACGTTCAGGAACAACAATTGTCTTGCACTATTCAAGTTCGTGCTGAAGAGATAGATTACACATCATTGAGTTGATGGTGATGACATCATAAAACTTTTCAATTTGTTCATCAAATGTGAGTGATTGTGCGATAAAATGAGCCATCTGTTTTGAATTCTAATAGCTCAATTCACACCTAATCGTGTAAAGAAAATCTGAATCCATAGCAGCATTCACCAGAGGGTAAAATATTCAGAAACTGGTTGATTACCAAAGGCGTGATCGAAGCGGTAGTTGGAGGAAATTGAGGATTCGGGGATTTCTTTATGGGAAGCGGGTTTCTTTAAGGGATGAAATCTGACGCTTGTAGGCCAGCACGTGATGCTTTGAAATATCAAATAGTGAAAAAGCTATGAGCAGAGCAAATCAAATCTGAACTTATTGATGCATGTGCAAGCGGTCGCAGAGGTCATCAAAAATTAGTTGCCATTAATTCTAGGCAAGCAATCAATTAATTTTGAATTTGCAGCTGGAAGCAATCAATTAATTGCAGTCAATCATCATCCTGTTTGAATAGACTAGGCCTACATACTGACTTTTTTCATTTTCATCCTGTTCTTTCAATTTAATGAATTTGGATACATGCGCCTGCATCTTTTACAAGTCGAATATAGCTTATTGTGATGATGGTCTAACGTGACTACTCTCCTTACTGGGGACTTGGACGGTGCTGACACAGTCAGACTTTGATCTGAAGCGTTGTGATCGTTTATTCCGGATGTCCTTCCTGACGACTTCCAATGACACTTTCGGGGCTCGACCTGTGGACCGAAAGATCACTAGGCCAACCACTTAACCACTGTGCCACTGAGAACACTCAATTATCATCAATTTGGATAGAGACTTGAGTAGACCAATTGTATTAACTACATGATTCTTAATTTGATGTGAAGTTCATGATCACAATTAAAGTGATAGGCTACTCTATTATTGAAACAAGTGAAAGAATAATCACATTCTATACGTACCTATACCAGAACACAAAGTAGAGTTTTATAAGTTATCATGAAATGTATTGTTCTATTGAGACACTAAACGTTATGCATGAAAAAGTTCCTAATTAGAATCCTGAAAGCGATCAGTTGTGAATATGATATGTCTAGTAAAGATTGGTATCGAAATAAATCATTGAATGAGG
Source organism: Prostheceraeus crozeri (assembly GCA_907163375.1). Taxonomy (NCBI): domain Eukaryota; kingdom Metazoa; phylum Platyhelminthes; order Polycladida; family Euryleptidae; genus Prostheceraeus; species Prostheceraeus crozeri. The sequence continues at coordinate 79,272 of CAJQUW010015005.1, forward strand.
CGCTTCCTTCCTACAATAGTGGGTGATAACAGCATGATGCAAGTAAATCATTTAAAATACCCTCCGAACTACAACATAATTCAATCAATCAATTAATTGCAAATATTCCATCACATCAATCAATTAATTGTGATTTTCGATAGCAGCAATCAATTAACAGCAAATTTTGATAACCCCTGACGCGGTGTGCTGCGCCAATTAGCATACCCGGTACATGGAGATCAGATTCTATGAGATCAACTCTGAGTTTGCAATCTCCACCTGCGGATAGATAATTCATCACAGGGAACTATTGAGCGTTCGATAGGCTGAGTCATTCATGGACTCGTAGATATTTAAGATGCTCATGATCTATCATCCTTCCATTCATAGAAATCAACAATGCCATAGATAGTGATACCATGGAAAGGCTCCTAGGTCCATATTTCCTTGCACTCGTATCTGCTCTACAGTGGTGAGAAGCGTATAAATATTTAAGAGGAATGCTAGTGAAGATTTCCGGAGTTGTACACAAATGGGACGCAGACGATTCTAGTTCTCTGCTCAAAGAAGCATGGAAAGTGGAAGTAGTAGGAGCTAACTCAGGAGTCCGGCTGAAGAAAGCTTATGAAATGCTTACACGAACCGACCTGTGAACTATTCTACGCGAGAGAATGTGAAATGAAGTTGTATTCCATAAAGAAGTCGAAATGGAACTGATGAAAACGTAGGGAGAGGAGCAACATGAAAGTCAGATGTTTCGCTTTTTTACAAAGGCGCTGCTGTGCTCTGTGCTAGAACCATCGATGAGCGTTTAATTCATATTTCAATGCTCTTACTTAACTAATTGTTAAATTGAACACATGAAAGTTGGCAGCGCATTGATGACACTGAATGGGAGATAACATCGCGATAGGTCAACCATTGATGTTCTTCTTTTTACGCATCCATAATTCTCTTTCGGTGAGTCAGATCGCCGTGCGGTGTACTTTTCTCCCTGCCGTTACCATACGGTGGAATCCTTCATAATGACCGAATTGATAGGAAAATGGCTGGTTGGGCGGTCGAGTTAGACAAATTAATAGCGGAATGTTGAAAGCATCGCAAATGGGAGCTGTTTGATAACAACATTGGAATCAGCAATATTTATCAGATAAAATAATAAACTGAAATAAATAAATTATCTGCGCAGATAGACCAATGCTCGAGGATTTCATGAGAACATGGAGAGGACACTTCTACTGACTTCCCAACATCCAACAGAATGAAATATCAACGACTAGAACCTCAATTCATGAACATTTGAACAACTTATCATATGGAAGTATTCAAATCATTGCTGGGGTGGGGGGGGGGCGCAGGCATGTACAATAATGGCTTAATCTGCGAATTCATACCCGGTCAGTGGATATGCAGGTAGGGATTCACGGCGAAATACATGACGTAGGCCTAATGTAGGCTAACCATATTACATAATTAGTTACATCGTGTTCTTTAGTCACTATTTCTGAAGGCTAGACCCAGGCCTATGTTAGTATTCCACATGTAAGTGAATACCTAGCAACTTCGTGAAGCGTATTATAGGCTAATCATCACGACAGAAGGATTTTGACTCCTCTATGGATTTTCTCTTGTTTGATTGGGTTTGATACAACAGGCGTGTAGCGTTTGACGTTAACTTATCATTCGCATTGTCATTGCGGGACAATGCCGACAACGAATTTCCCGATAGTGCAGCTTGTATTATTTCGCCATGTCAGAGGTGAGAACATCCTGCATTGCCAGCTTCCACGCTTCTCGGAAAAGTCCATTGTTAGCTAGAAACTTCACATACTAAGCTCAGCGGCAATAACTAAACTGAGGGCAATGTGTGCAACGGTGCGGGCACGGGGTAAGCTTATGGACATGCCCGCTTGGGTGCGGACACGGGCCCCACCCCAACAGATCAAGTCTCATCGCAGCATATGCAGCTGTTCCACAATGCCGCACAGTAATGAAACACATAAAAATGAGATCGAAAGGTTTCACCACAACGAAGAATTTAACTTCAAATGTTAACGCCAACCAATTTGGCTTCTTAGTGTCTTCAGTCGTTTACAGTGTCATTCAGTCGTCACATATGAATACTATTCATATGTGACGACAGAATGATGAGTGCTTTCATACTCTCTATTCATTGAATAGATACCATGAAAGCGCTCGTTTGGACACATTGCTTGATTCAATAACGAACGTGTTGGCGAAGATTGTTTTAAATGCATCGGAAGAAAAAGCTGCTTCATGAGCTCAAATCAATGATTTTCGGCCTCTCTCAACTTATGGAAAAACGACTACTTGCTTTTCTTGGTCCACTCCGCGCATGGTGCAAAGTGGCAATTTGACTTCCTGAAAACAAATTTTTGTACTTGTTGACTTGGCAAAAATGATTTGTTCGAAGCCTGATAATCATGAATCGACTTCATTACCGAAAAAATTCAGATTCCAAGAATTAACTTACGCAGCCGGTAACGAGATGATGGTATGACATATCTGTTGATTATACCATGGCAACTTTCCTGGCATTAAACTCATAACTTGCGAAAAAACAGACAAATTCCAATTAATGAACAGTAAACATTGAATATATCCTGCAATACTTGAATATGTCGGGAAAACAAACGTTTCAGGGAACAGGCATTTATGATATCAACAACAGCCGCAGTTGCACCACCCCTAACTTCAAAAAGAGTGATATTCACTGAGAAAGGGCAAATCAGTGTTGATGTTATTTCCAACACAATAAGAGTCAGTAAGAGCGGACTTTATAGAAACAAAACAACAATCGAGTTCCGGTCAGCGTCAAGTCGGCGCTATTTTAACATTTTTAGAATTTCTCCGTCCTAAGGAGTTCAGCCCATCTAACTCCTTCCTCAATAAACAAACGTATAGAGGAAGCGAAGGAGTATCTCAATGAGAAGAGGAAATGGAACGAATTTATCTCAATGACTTTGATCAATTGCCGAAAATATTCATAGACCAGAAATATACGGCGCTCTCTAAATTCCATAACTTCTTTCGCAAAGACGATACATAAAAATGTTCTCATTAGCTATCAACCTTCTTAGTTATTCTCTCTGTGAGCGTCTGCGCAAACCTTTCTGAATCCCAAATTAGATTTATTAATGAAAGTGCACGAAATTCTGTCTTTAAATTAATTTATTTCTCTGCATGTATTGAAAATTGGACATTCCATATCACTCAGTAGTTCATCACCAGAAAATATTTTTCAGTTCATATTGAGCGCACCACGTTGTGAAGCGCGTGCTGCTATTTGCATGGAGTTGTTTCTTCTCTTCGCGAAGGTCAAAGAGGTCAGAAATCAATGCTAGAAAGGACATAGCTATAATGCCACCTGTCTAGACTCTGACAGTCGGTCATGATCTTGAAATTTGTCTTAATCGTTGACTTCTGATGTGAAAATTATGAAGAATATCAAACTTCTAGCAGTATTTAGAAATGTTGGTGAAAACCCCTGCAGTTATAACGACAATGTTGAGTCAACTTTTTACTTTCTGAAGCCGTCATGTTATATATTCAGTAAATTAGTCTGAATTGCAAAGTTTGCCTTATTGTGCAACCCGGACGTTGCTTATATTTACTATCGGACGCTACCTTAGTAGGTGAAAAATATGGTTGACTACTTCTATGGGTCAACATAGAAGATGCCAAGCTCATACTCCAAAACACTCATTAGCATTGTTTTTGTTTACCTATTTATCAAGCATCATTTAGTTCTATACAATCAACTTTTCTGGTTTAATTGTCCACCATAGACAATGGTGGATATCTATGCATCTGTCATAATTCGCAGTTACAATCACATGACAGGAAAAAGAGGAAAAGGAACAATAAATTTAAGTTACGATTAAGTTAGAAATCAAAATTCACAGAAAGGTAGCTCTGTAAGAAACAAGTTGCATCAATTAATTCCATCTATGTCGTCAGTCATGCATTTTTGGGATTATACCAGTCTCTAACCAGTCTTGCCTCAGAAAATTCCTGTTTTTAAAATACTTGTAATTGGCTATGTTATTGCTCCTAAGGTTCTTCAGCTTGCATAGCTGAAACATAATCCACGTTGTCAAGATATTGTAAACATCTAAACAAGTGCACTGGATTTTGCATGACATTTAAGTTTCTACGAATAGGTTAACCTTAATTACGGTAGTTGACAAAAAAATTGAAATTCGGTTAAATGTTCGTATTTCTATGCTATGCATAACATGCCATAGACATAGAATCAAATCTTTCGTGTATGCGAGCTTGAATTTACGCAATGAAATTCACAGACGTAAATAATGAATTTCTAACCACGTTATCGATCCTCTTTATTGGAAAGTTGACATTTTGAACTTCGTGAAAATTAATAGTGAATCTCCCATCCTTTGAGGTGTTACTAGAACTCACTTTCGCTCGTGTTGGATGAGGTCCACCTTGAAACTCAACAACCCCGAAGGCATCGGTCGGTAGACGCGTTGTGTGTCTCCGGACATCCCAGCGATCACTTTGAGAATTCGAGATGGTCTCCTCCGGACTTATAGTCATGTGCTGCGTTAATGTGCGACCGCACCCACATCTGCAAGGATTGGAGACCAAATATCAGAAGTTACATTTGCAAAAAGTGGTAGACAATGATTCCAAGTCAATTACAGGCTTCATGTATTAAGGACTCGATGACGTGCATCAGGAGTGCATTAAGTGTACGACTAGCTGCTTCCAATGCACAACTACCCATGTGACGTCATCAACGTCAGACTGCATTATTTCCCCATTGATCACTCAGCAGCTGTTGACGTCATGAGTCAATTGCAATGGTCGTTATCGAGATCACCAGCCGATGGCATACACTGATTGATAAAAGTTATTTTCAATCATGGTTTAATCATCTCACCTCTACAAAACAAAACCTTCACCTTTACTAACTGTCGCTAGTACGTGTTCGGATAGCGGTTGTTGCTGGAGGACACGTAGACCCTCACCACTGTATATGACTCCTACATATTTAGGATTTTGAACCAGATCAGACAGACTGAGGATATTCGAATAATTAGTTGAAAAGTGTGATTGAAACATCCTCAAAGCCAAATTTCATTGCCAAGCCGAGAGCTTTCCTGATTTCTGTCAGGGATCAATGATAGATTTTCATAATCACCCATTCAGTATTTCGTTAAAAATTAGTTTCTTTTATTAACAGCATCGCTTCAAAATCTTATCCTATCTTAAAAGCATGAAATAATCTTTCTTGAAACTGATCAGCCATCATTACATTTCATTATCTCATGGACATCACAATGAACTCCTGCAACTGTGCACTCGATTTGTGTTAATCCATCAAATTATAACGGACATGTATAGCCACATGTCACATGCTTTGAATATTCAGAATTGATTTGATTCTTCAATTTTACTTTTTGGAGCAGAACTATGATGCGCTCACATGTGAAACTAGAAATTCAGTAGATATTTTCAAAAATTAGATTTTAATGAAATTCGGGAAGAACTTCAGATGCCACATCCCTACTATCCCGTTTCTACTGTATTTTCTGTTTTTCAGACAAATCGTCAACAACAAATCCCTAATCCTTCACAACCGCATCACGAAAGGAATGAGAAGACAATACAGTATATGATCAAGTGCCGAACTCTGAAAAGAAATTTTTTTCCATACACAACTTCTTTAATAAATGAAAACTTGGCTGGAACTTCACTTTAAGGCTCGCGCTTTGTCTAACTCATCAATCATATCTGTCTATCTTATCATACCTTACGTCCTGTTTCTTCCTTAATTATCTGCATCGATTACAGATTCTCTTATCTGTACGATCAATTGAAAATGCCTTGTAATTGTAATGATATCATTTGATGAAAAGAAACGCAATAACAATATTGATTTTTGAACGAATTGCGAATCCCAATGAAATCTTGTGTCAATTACGGAAAATTGGATACCCAGCATATTTATACGGCATTGTTTAATTCAACATCAGTCATCAATGCCATCAGGAAATTCGTAGATACAGAGAATGACAAAATGCCTGACCGACAAAACTACCTTAACGTGGAAGCTTTCTCATGTCACTAAATGCTCTGCGAAGGACTGATACTACTTCCCTTCAGAGATATATCATCCGAGAAAAGGAACGAAAAACAAGAAGATATAGTTACAGTTGATTTTGAGTTACTAAATTGTCCTCAAACTACAATTTGGATACTTTCTTATAATCCGCCATAATTATTCCAATTTTCCATCAAGGTAGGATTCATAAGTGTCCAATTATCATGAAATATTGATCTAAAACGTCAAAATGATTCACTTTCTTGTAAATTGGAAAACTAATTCTAAGGAAGTCGCTTATGAAACATAATTTTCTCACGGAGAAAAAGATTTATCAAAATTGTCGAGAACTTTAATCAAGCTACATCACCCAGGGGTCAGCGAGAACTAATTGGACTGTAATGCCAATACCAAACAGACCCAACTGCTTCTTCAGTTCAAATTATTGCATTTAATTGTAATAAATGAACGTTTTGTGCATATTACAATTCGCAATATATTATTCGGCATAGCAAGGAGGATAACATGATCTGCATCAGCATACCTGAGTTTCGCTGCGATCACCTGTGACGGAAAAATTCTCATTTGAATTTGGAGATAGAAGCTTTTTAAGTAAAAATGAAGATGTGCGGACGAAATACTTGACGTTAAATGTCAATAATTTCAATTTTGTAGGAGATTTTATAATAATAATAATATCGTTTTATTTCAAAGCCCCAATATTGGGAATCGTGAGGCTAGTCTCAATTACAGGTTCAAGGTATTACAAAAAGTCAGTGAAAGCATAACAAGAAAAAAAACAGTAATAAGGTCGCATCAGTAATTCAATACGTCGAACAAAGTAACTGCAGTAGGTCGTGGCAGAAAGCTTGAAGTCACACACCGAATGCACGGCTAAATTCAAATTTTAAACCCACTATTATAGAGTCTGGACATAGTCAGGATGAAGCTTTTGCTATGTCGAACAGTTCGACACAACGGGATGAAAAATTTTCCAGAACGTGGCATGACATTGGGGGCTAGATGGTGGAGAGGGTGGAAGCGATTTTCGACCAAGTCACAGAACATGCGGAAACCTTGAATAGTTCGTCTATATTCCAACGGAACAAATGCAGAGCATTGACATTTCGATGAGCCACAAATCACTCTATGAGAACGAGATTGAATGTTTTCTAATTTGTTGACATCACGCTGTGTAAGGTTTACAAAAAGCGGAGCGCAGTACTCTAAAATTGATCGGATGCAATGACGATATATGTCGCAAAGTTGTAGCTGATTTAGAAAAGGCTTAAGTTGACGTAAAATATGAATCTTCGATGAAGCTTTTTTACACGCAGCATCAGTATGTAACTCCCAAGTCAACTTCATGTCGATCGTCACTCCTAGAACACGAATATGGTCCTTACATTCGATGATTGGCAGTTCGAAGTTAGAGTCGGCAAATTTACCATCATATGATATGAACATTTGCTGACATTTATCTCGCTTTATCTTCATTCTGTTCTCCAAACACCACTTTTCTATCTCTGACATCAGGATGATAAGTGGACTGTCATTGTGGTCACTTGTAATGGGAGCACACAGCGTGAAGTCATCCGCATAACTCAGCAGAGCACATGAGCAGGTGGCCGTCCGTGTGACTTTGATTTCTAGGTCCGACATATAAAAACAAAACAGAAATGGCCCGAAAGAAGATCCCTGAGGAATCCCACTGCTAACTAGCTTAACTGTGCTGTAATTGTTCAGCCATTTGATCCTTTGACTTCTTCGGGTGAGATAATTGCGAATGAATACGGTAATTATGGAGACAATTCGTAACTCAAGCTAAATATTGACAACTTTCAGCCTCTAACTCCTAATAGTCCGGCAGCCAGAACGAGTTTCTGAAGAGAACGAGGCTGAAAATGAGACTCACAATGTTATACACCTTATGCCTACAACGAATCTGCGCGTCTGCCGAGTTCTAGCTACATCCTTTTCAAGATGAAGAGTGATGACGAGTCGAATTACAATTGGAGAGTTCACCGTCAAAGATTATCGCTTAATTTGCTACGTCCCTATCCTGCCTGTAACCGAATCTGTTTATTTCTAGTAGGAATTAACTGATAGAATCCGTGTCCAGGTGGAGCAGCACATTTCAAAAATTCGGTTCAAGAAAAGTCGTTATAATCATAAGTTCACAATTTTCCCGAATTCTGTAGCTTATAACTTACAGGTGATAAATCTATTTTGAAGTTTCCCGGTCGCCGAATCAACTTGAGAAATCGTGACTTCTTAGTTAGAACTAAGAAATTGTCAGTTGACGAAATCGAGCGAAGTTGATACTCATTGATATTGTTATTTCTCAACAAAAGAAGAAAAACTAAATATTCCAAATTTGAGCAAAAAACTGTAAGCTTTGCGTGGGCAACAATATCCATGTCCTAAGAGAAGTTAAGAAGTTTCCCTCACATAAACGTTCCCATTATGTCGATCAATGATTCAGAAAACCCTCGAGCAACATTTTCATTTCATTAAGAACGATATCATTTCGATAATGGTTTTCAGATAAAGGAATCGAACTGCATTTGTGCTGCAAGACAAAAATGTGATTGTACAAGTCCGACTGAGCAGAACATTTCATCAAAACTAAAGAACTGGAACGAAGTTCATGCAATTTATTCAAATTCATTCCATAATCAGTGCCCAAGGGCATTCTACATGAGCATATAACGCATGTGCATATTTTCAAAAAATTATCGTTCTCTGAAACGCATGGGAAAGATCTCTTGTGACAATTATGTTACTAGTTGCCATTTCTCTTTTTTCAGCATCGTAGGATACCAGCGAGCACGGAAAATTAACATACTCCTTCTTAATTTCATATTAACTGGTCAAGTCCAATTTAAAATAAATTAAGTTGCTTTAAATTGAAGCTAGAAAAGATACATGATCCTTTAACATACTGACATTCCTTTACGCTTTCCAGTTTGCATTATGCCGACACTTGACGAATCAAGAAAACTTTACAGACTTCTGTTAGTTCCGAGTGCTTTCATATCTACAAGGAGTCTTGCGAAATGCTATCCGCAGGATTGGATCTACTGTACATCTAACATACATGTAGGTAGCGTGAATTGAAGCAGAATATGAATCTATGATAGCACTTCGTACACGGCCCGGTGTTGATCCCAGGTCATCAATTCAGACTTTCAGGGTGGACAAAAGTTCGGCATTGTTGCTCCACATCTATTAGCGTCGACATAGTCGTCTGAATCTGAGAGGATGACTTAATGACATCCCGTTAAAATTAAAGGCGACTGCTCGTAGCAGTCAATTCAAATTCATCGATAACATTATCTCTAGACGATATTACAAGGAATCATCTGTCTAATGATGCACAAATTCAAACAAACTCAAAGTGCAACTGATAACTAATAACATCATTGTAAGCCATTGTAATCACATTAAAATAATCTCAGCTAAATCTAATTGAATCTTCTCTCGTGCAGTAGTCAAATCATAAACACTCCTACATTGTCCATTAGTGCACACAGCAAACAGCAGCAAAATCCGTGCATCTAACACGCCAGAATATCCAACCGTATGCCAAAAGGATGGACGAGCTTTCCGTTGGGTGCTCGTGGATGCCTGTACGGAGAATTGGGAAGATATCAGCTCACATAGTTGCGCAAATATTACGTCTATACGATATTGAAAAGTAGAATATTGTTTGAATGAACTGAGACACAATTACTAACGTTTGTTGAATATGTCGATAAATTTTCGTTCAACATTTTGTGATATTAAAATGGAATTTATGAACTTTTTCTTGACAGTACCTATGCAAATTTGCAACTTATCTGTTTGCAGCTGACAAGGTTAGTAGTACACAAGGATTTCATGATCGAATGCGAATTCGCGGAGTTCACAGCAACTTTCCAAGATGGTCGAGTCCCTCGCTGTATTGCTTGGTATTTCGGAAGATCAAAGAGGTCATAATTATTCCATCAAATCATAATCGAGACATGACTTGAGTAACATTCAATATCTTTTCATGGCAGAAACCATTATGATGCGTTCCGCTTTTACTTCTCCCACCTCCTCTGTGCAAATATAATTTATTCAATTCAGTTTTTTCTTCTCATTTATCATATATTCACTAATTTTGTCATCATGATCACCATCACTTCACCGCATCTTCTCTTTCTTGTACACATCATAAACAATTTCCATTTGCAGTTATTTAAGCTCCTTGTACATAAGTTTCCATTATTCAATCACATGTTATTGTGTTTCATCGCATTGTATTCATCAATTCATTTGTGACTGCAGAATCATGCGACAGCTTTGTCAACATCATGAAGTTCGATCAATTTTCATTTCCATGTGCCGTTCCCAAGATTTTAAGATTTGAAGTCTGGACGTCGAAACTAATGCAATGTATTTGAAGCAATTAGGAAGCACAAAAATAAGGAAAAAAATTGAAGTGTATTTCCCTAATTTACGTTGTCTATCACCTTAAGAATTTCGGTTAACATTTGTAGTTCTGGTAGCTAGCTAAAAAGATCGTACATTTTCCAGCTTTTCATCAGTATAACGAGTGAATCTGCACTGATAATCATTCACGACTTGCTACAGTTACACCGTGTGAGAAATGGGTTGTCCAGTCTAAAACAATGGAACTTCAGTCGAAGCAATCTACCACTGCAGCATTCCCCGTCATGCTATCTTGCAAATCTTTCTATTTTCTGAACTAGCTGTGTTTCTATCTGTCTTTTCATTCTGGTGCTGATAACACATGGAAAATGACAAGATTTTGGGCCGATAAGATTGGGCATATATCCCTGAGAAAGCCAGAGTCAATTTGGCATCATAGGTAGACTAAATTAGCTCTACAGGGGAAAGTTTAAAAAAGCTCGCGATTCCATGTCTTTTCGTACTCAGTTTTGGTTTAATGCCCTCTATTGCATTTTAAAATTAAACAAACAACTTCTTTTCACATATAAATTCATTTGGAAGATCGCGCCAATGGATAGAATCCGTTCCATGTAGAATTGTAATAGCTAATAGCTAGTAATTGGGTATTTAAGCTGGAAGACTAAAAACTTGCTTCTCTGCCACTCACAATGATTTTTCACTGCTGCCATCAAAATTCGTAAAAATTATTCGAAGTACAATATGCTGACTCCAGATTCCGTACAATTGCTGACAAGAATTCTGCTTCTCTGTCATAAGAATCTCCTTATCACAGTGACGGGTGGAGGATATGCACTAATGAGACATCTTAATTCATCAAATTGATCAATTCGCAAGTATTCAGTGTCCTTTGATTGAATGTTCGATGTATGTCAATGCAAACAGTTTTCCGTTCGAATAATGATTTAATTTTCAGATTTGTCATCCTCAAGTGCATGAGATTCAATGAAGTTAACGATATATTCAAGTAATGAAACTCAATCTGATCGATTGCTGAAATTCAGTGTATCAACACCCGGCATACGGAGGTTTCTCCATTCTTGTACAACAGATATATTTGACATGCAAGGAATAGCAGTATACGCTGTAAATCAAACAAAACCCGATACATTTTCTACATCTCATGGATGAATCAGAGCATCAAAGCATTTCCAGACAGTAAGAGTATCAACATCTGTATCGTTTTTCTGAACATTATTTGCGAGACAAGTCACGAATGTTAGAGGAGAGGTGATGAATCGTCATAAATCATCAATGTGAAGAGAATAGAATTGTGGTATTTCAGACATGATATTCAAATATAGTTTCACACATTGAAAACAAAATAAAGACAATTTTACTATTCTTAGAAAGCAGAACCATTTCGTTCTGCCGGATTGGGTATTTAAGCTGGAAGACTAAAATGCAGGCATTGTCAAGAACGTTCGCTTATCAATAATAGAGCTCTGAGTTGCGGTTATCGAAATGTTTGAATATTTCAATATTCTGATCATCCATGCTTGAAAAATTAGCATTTCATTGTTGCTTTGTTTCGTTTTCTTGACGTCTTTAACCTTTACTGTTTCCATCCACGATCTCAACGAGGGCTCTTTCTTTCCTTTAAACTATCCTGACATCTTCTTCATTAATGGTCCAAGTCTCAGCAGCCCCGTATAACATTAAATCGCCCTCCGGAAGCATGACTGATGCAGAATGTCAATCTTTTGGACATGAGATCCGAGAGTCTTAGGAACTTCCTCCACTTTATTGTGACAGCTGTTTCGGCGGTGGTACTCGCACCAGAAGAGGGCATGTTGCCTAGGCAGTCGAAAGTGCCCACCTCACACTACGGTCACAGTCTAAGATAACGGCGGTGGCAATGTTGCTTTGCGCTGTTTTATCTAACTCCGACCGCTACATACATCGATAGAGCACTGCTGCGGTGTACATGATTAACCTAAGTGAGCGAAACGTCGCACAAAAATTAATGAGCATATTATCCGAAAACGTTTTTTCGAAAAGGTAAATTCGAAATGCAATGGATGAAAAACGATTGCAATTTGTAGACCTAAAACAGAGGAGAAATGAATGTAGACCTTCACTAATGATGATCAACTCACTTGTCCGATCCTCTTTTTCGTGGAATGAATCGAATGCATTCAACTCTTTGAAGATTTTCATCAATCCAAGAACACTGAAAAACAAATGAGATGCTTTCAAGATGTTGTGCACTGCCCCGAAATGGTGTTTATTAAAATAAAGGATGATGATCTTTTAAACAGCAACATATGGTGGGTTGAAGGTTGGATATTCTCCTCATGTTTGCTATTCACCAGCATTCATTTGTGCTTGTGTTATCAACTGCATAATTGATGAATGGTGGCTTTAGTGACAGTTTCTTATTTTTTATGGCATATCTGTGTCTTTTACCTAAAACTTTTCTTGATTTCTTTCTTGGCTTATATTGTCATCAATCCTGCTTCTCAATCACGAATCCCACTATTTAAGAGATGACTGAAGTGAAGGAAATAAACGATGTTTTCATCATCCTAAGATGGTTTCGCTTTGAAGCATCGAGCATCGCTTTATAGACATTTTTCCACTAACACAAAAGACACATAAAAATTAATGCACATTATTAACCCATCATGCAACCCCAAGGGTCTCTATACTTAAAAGACTTTTTGATTGCAATCTGAAACTATCGCAAATTTTGTAGAAAACCGACCAGCTTGCAACTGGTCCAACCCTTGAATTTGTATAAACTTTGTACAGCCCTGATCTAAAGAGGGGAGAAAAAGCATTTCATAGATGTCATCTGCTCTTTAATAACCAAAATCTCTGATTGGTGACATTATATGCTGCATTCGTCTGATCTGAGTCGCAGAGTCGTAAATGAACATTCATTTGATTTTCTTTCAAATTTGTTCAAACTGTCATCGTATGAGAACAAATTCGTTGGAGCTTCTTACTTTATTCACTAACATTTTTATGTATAGTGTTCTGCGCCAAACGCTGCCAAATAATCTGCTTTGTTTTCGCCACAATTAAATTTCTTGACAATCGTTGTCGAGTTGCACTACGTGACAAGAATGATGAAGCTTGTTGACAAATTGACGAATGCCAAGTTGACTCAATCTCGCAAGTTGGGTGCGATAGTGAATGTTCAGTAGTTGATGAAGTTTTCTCCACCGGTGAGTCGGATAAGATCTCTGATCGAGATGGATGTAGTTAATGACTAACTGGTTGATTAAAACGAGTATAGCGTATCATCATCATCGAAAATTCGCAAAAAATCAAGCACATGACCCGGCTGACCCGGTCTTAAATAGGCTACTAAGTCTCTCGAAATTCATTCCGCAGCATTTAGATCGAGGATCTTCTGAGAGCAACTGTGATTTGTGATTACGGACTCACGTGATCTCAGCACGTCCGAACGACACTTCCCGGCTTTCAACGCTGCGAACATTGTTCGACCTCAGAGAGCAACAATGCAACCAGAAACAGTAGAAGCGGTGTGTGTCGCGTTGGAGTATTATAAAAGCCCTGATTCTCTCCCCTCTCTCACTTAGATTATTTTCAATCTGATGGGGATACATTGCAATTTGCATATTTAGTTTTTAGTTTTTGCCATCTTTGATTTCCAAATTGAAAGAAACTGATCTGTGTTTAAAACAAATACCGGTGCCGATTGATATTTCTTTGTCATGAGCAGATATAGTTACAATTTGTACACTATGTGTTGTAGATTGTTGTTGTAGCTGATTTATCTGATCGATTGTTACATTGATACAACACGCTTGCTTTTCGTTTACATGTAGGCTTATACAATTGAACCTTCAAAGTAATTAATTTATTCTATGTATCATATTAAAACCTACATTGCATATAATTGCTTTAACAGATTTCATAATTAAATTGGCTATGATATCAATATTTTGATATATTTTCTTTTAGAATGATAAGTTAACGATAGGGCTACTAAATAGTAAGGTGAGTTTTGAAGGGTGATTGTTGCTCGCATTCATTCCATAGTTTTAGCGGACTGACTCAAGAGACTTTGAACTGACTATCCTATATAAAGGAAGTCTCATACCTGCTGGGACTATATAGCCTCTAGGCAGAGTTTTAGGATATTCCGACTATAGCTTCTAAGAATACTAGCGCACTAGATAGGCATACTATGACTATCGGTACTAGGCCTACTAAGACTAAATTCTAAGCCTAGCCTTTAAGATTTTATATCTATGACTAGAAGCGTACTAGAACATAGGCTTATGCTATGACTAGCCTTTAGGCCAATTAAGCCAACATCTTCAACACCGGGCAAATAGCGCAACAACTTTCAGTGAATTGTAGGCATGCTATAACTTGGAACGTTGGAAGCTTATCTATCGGTATTACTCGCACATCTATAGGCTAAAATGTGCGCTACATGAAGGCTTGTATTGTAACGGTGTGAGACACTGGTATTCTCGGTACATTTTAGAAAACGGGTCATAGGTCGGCGGGTCACCCCGGTCACGGGTCACTGAGTGTCACCCGTTTCCAGCTCTGCCGACAGCACAAAACTAAACACAATGAAATGAATATGTGAACGACCTCAGTGTACCGAACAACTCTTTAACGCTTGTCATCATTCGCTTCAAACTTGGGTATATTCAGAACGTTGGAATTCGCATTTCAAAACTTTGTATTGAATAAAAACGTTCACATGAATGAAGTCACTTCTACAATACCTGTCCTCAACCGTGACTGTAGCCGCTTCAGGACAATTCAACAACGTTGTCACAATGATTTGCTTTTTCATTGTTATTCGTTATCAACTCCATGTTCTATTTCATTGCATGACCAGGTTCATTTGAAAATTGTTAGAGATTTCTGCAGTCAAAGGATTAATGATTTAGTTATGTCCTAAGGAGAAGTACAAGATTTAATTTACCTTAGAACCACTCTCTTCAGGATTGTGTATAGAGGACACTTGGGACAGTCAGCAAGTGCTGTGATTCTACTAGTGAAAAAATTCTGATTTTACAACATAGGAGTCAAACAGATCAAGTAGTTGATCTGATTGAGCGGGCAAATGACCAGTTTTGGGATTGCATGTCTTCTGAGAGTTCGCTTGAGCATGAGCGGGTATTTATACTGAGTGATAACACGAAGAACAGTAGCTAAGGTGATTACGCTCTCCACCATAAGACATAGCCAACAAGAATACGACAGAAGTATATATAATATATATATATATAATATAACCAGTCTTCCCAGTCGGCAGTGGCGCAATTTTTCGCGCCTAACTGAAATGACCTAGGAGACTAGCAATCGTGGGGTCAACTTCACACCTACTACTTCAGCATGATCACACCGTGCACTACTATTCCTGGGAAGCATGCCACATACCCTGTTAGCAAAAAAATTGTAAAAAGCAACAGCTAAGTTAATCAATAATACCTATTCAAAACTGATATTCAGACATCATAATGACAGGTTTGATTTTACTTGTACGATTCAGATGCCTATTTTTCAGCAATCTCCACGGACCGCGTGGATGGCCCTGCGGGTCTTCTTAGGCGGGTTGTACCTAATGCAGCAGCAGAAACAACAGAACCTCATACACCCATGGAAAATACGAGTGGAAAACAACTATTAGTGAGCAGCAAGCTTAAATTCATGAAACACAACGCTGTCTAATAAAGCACTGAAGTATCTAAATATACATCAGTCCTTCTTCGGAATCTTGGACAAGCCGATCATTGCCATTTCACAGGCTTTCCGTTTTAGAACGTTTTGAGTTACTCGAACCGATTCTTTTTCTTTTGTAGCTGCCCCTGTACCTACCACAAAGCTTCAATCTCTTCGTCACGGCTGGCAGTTGCTCTCTGTGCGCTGAGCAACAATTGGTGAGCTGCCTCCTTCTCTTTCAACTTCGCTTCGATTTCTATCTCCTTCTGCAACAGCTCCTCCTCGAGACTCGAAATCCGCTTGCTGCACTTCTTTTCTATCTGGACCTCAGCAATAAGGGATGCCTCCAATTCCTTCGCACGCTTCCTTTCTTCTTCTGATGCTTCATCTTTTAATCTTTGGCGATAGGAAGTGTGGGCACTATTGCACATGCTAATCAAGGATGCAGTCACCTGTTGCCTTCAAAGAAGCAAAACAGCAGAAACAAGGAGCAACGATGCAAATGAACACTAGATATTCGGTTGACACGTTTTTTTATTCAATCACAAAATGTGAACATGAAAAATAGTCACAAGTCACAATTGATATTAAGTCTGAAGAAAAAGAGAGTTTGAACACAACACTCACAGCCTCACGACCTATAAGGAAGAAAATGACGTGTATTTAAAATGTAGGAGTAAAAAATTATGTGCTGTTCATTGCTAAAAATTCTATCAATTGCTGCATGCGCGGAAAAAGCCTAAATGGGCAGCAAGTCATCAACGATAAACAGGAAATAGGGTATCTATACTAGCGCAGAGCATGGGAAATCAGAAAATAGTGATAAGTCAATAATCACATTCAGTCATATTCATGCAGAGTAGCAACTTCGAAAGTAATAAACATGCATTTTTCAAAAAAATGTGTGCCTAGGACAAGTACAGCAAACTTGCATGTTAATAAATCTGAGAGTTTTTACTGAAATCTGATAATCTGCTTGTCCAAAATTCGCGCATTTCATTCAAATATTTTCCCGCCTTGCCCACAGAATTCGCGCATTCGCGCCTGACTGGGAAGACTGAGGTAAACCATTTATCACAAGTAACGTCGGCGAGTAGTTCAACAGTTCTCAATTCTCCACGTCTCCACATGCGCTTCCATCAATGTACCGGCATGAATTCAAAGTGCATTGTCTTCAAGATTGGGATGATTTTAACCATGTTCCTAAACAGAAGTCTAAACCCATGAGAGCTGTCAATGGGATCCAAACAATACAGAGGATGTGATTTGTAAAGAATGACACAAATTCACATGTACTCATTGCATTTGTAAGTTGAAGTTTTAACTACGTATGAATTGTTTCTCTTCAACACTTCTCTTGGTACAAAATTATAAATTTACGCTGAAGTAATTGAGAACATTGTCAATTACGAATTCATATATTTCTAATAAGTATAGACCCTACTCCCGGAAATTCACCCACTGCACATTAAGCGGACTTGTGTTGATGTGAACTTGATTTACCTGTTGATCACACATTCCTTCACTTTTACTAAAGCTTACGTAACGCTTGTATTCTACCAACATTTATTCGGCATAATGTGTTGTCTTCACATCACTAACTGATCCATGCATCAGTCGGAGTCCTATTAAGCTCGCTTCAGTGGCTACTGCTAGCCATGTTGCTGACGCCTTGTTTTAGCAAGTTCATTAACAAAATGACTTGTTGCGAATGATATTTTCTTTGCCAATTTTCATCACCTGCAAGAATGATCGCGTGATACATCAGTATTCTTCGATATCTTCAATGTGTCTCCGCTTCTCTGGGATCTAATACTGTCAATGCGACTTGCATGTCATTCGAATATGCTTTTCGTGGTATGTATTTTTCGAAATCTATTCAGGAAAGATGGAAATTCTACAATCAAAATTCAACTTCTGACAACAAAAGATTTTCTTAATCGTTCTGTTCTTGTCAGAATTGCAATTGCGGTTCACCACAATTTTCGAACATTCACATCTAAAGCGAATCCTGCTTTTCAGGTCGGTGAGAAGACCTGAAGTAACCGCAGTGGTTCTGCAATTCTTCTGATCTGTTGTACAACTTTCCTGACCCACATACGCGTATAGCGAGAGCGTATCTTCATAACGCAGGTGATGTTTTTCGGGGGAATTTCCGAATAAGATTTCTGTCACTTCTCTGGATAGCTTCGAACAGATTCTTTTCTATAACATTGAGATTACATTGCAAAGGAGCACGGCATAACCAAGCAAGTTGATCTCCAACAAGCCTGCAGCTCAACAAGCCATAATCAGCCATCTCGCGAATATCGACCAGTTCCAACAATCTGACAGTGAAAGACTGTACATCCTTGTTTTTAGCCACATCAGTGAATTTTTTAGTTCAGATTCAGGTAGAAATCACCCCAGAACTTTACAGAACTTCTCCCTTTTCTTAGAATGACTCGTGGGAGAAATCGCAAACATTAATGGCAACTATCTTGATGTTTGATTGCCAAGCACTTCAACTTTCAGACGTTCATCGAACACAAGTGCATCGATTGAGATGAGTCTCTGAATGACTTAACTGCTTTGAAGCAATAGCAGAAATGCATTCATCATAATATATTGTATATGATTATTATTGATGAGTAGCAATGTTTTAAAAAATTCAATTTCCTAAGCATTTGGCATCCGATGCACTTCAAGGGATACACCCTTATATTCAATAAAAGAAGTGGAAAATAATACTGAACTTGGACGGTTGTGACATAGCTAGATTCCAGTTGATACGTTGTGATTCTTATAGTTCTCATCCCCACTGCCATTGGTACTTTTGGGTTCAACCTCCAGACCTGAAGACGTATATGTCTTCATACATGGTACACATGCATCGTCAAACTTAGTTCTCATTTGTAACCAAATAAAAGACCTCACATCGTTTTGGTTGGTTCGTCAATGCAGTATCCTTAAATGCAATTGAATTAGAAGAGTAGGACTTGGAGTAGGAGCACCGAAATCCTTTTTGGAGTCACTTTCTTTGGAGTCGGAGTCCTAAATCCCTTATTACAGTCACTTTGGTTTGAGTCCCGAATTCCCTATCTGAGTCATTTTTATCCCAGTTGGAGTCCCGAATTCCTTACTAGGGTTGTTTTCATCGGAGTCTGAGCTCCGGTTACTTAACACGATGCATTTCGTAAGGAATGACGAATAGGCGCAATTATCCCTCTGATATTTGCCTGGTAGAAGACAGATTATTCTTTATAAAATCCGATAGCAATTTTTAAGGAAACAATGGATCTCAAATTTGTCTCCCTATGCCTCATCATGCAGAGAAGTACAAGATGAAGGGAAAGGTACCTGGTTAGTCGAACCGGATATTCCTGATGAGGATTTATGAGATGCTTTGTTATAAGGATTTCAACATTGATAGATGGTTTTAATTATGAGATTTTATCGTCACTGAACAGAGGTCTGTCTGCGTAACTCGTTACATGCTTATCTTAATGAGTCTCCTATCTCCTGATATTGTGTAGAATCTAAGCTGCTTATAACTGAATTTGATATCAATAGTGCATGTGTTATAGACATACAGCTACTAATCCGAACGACATTCCAAAATGCAGCATGAGGCGAAGCGGAGCAAGGTTGATTTGGTTTATAATAAATCATGCATCTCTGCGTCAGATCGACACTATCAGATCTGAATTAGGATAAGGTTATAGAAGTCAATTAGCAAATATGACGATAAATTTCGTCTCAAAGCTCGAAGCTACGGAGTCTGGAAAGCCCGAAAAATACGAATCACAGCAAGAAAACTATATACAATAAAGAAATTCATATTTTTTGAGAAATCTGCGATAAAGTAATTTCGGATCCGAAAATTCCGAGAAACCTGAAAACTTTGGACCTTGTACCATCGTCTATCAACAGGTTTGACCATCGATCGCTGAGTGACTTAAGTCACCGCTCACAACTAGGCTACCTGAAGATCGATAGAGAGTACTGCTGCCCTCAACTGAAGTCTTCGTTTAGTGAAATCAATTACTCTAGACCTCTAATGAATAAACAAAATCACTAGTTACATATTGCCATTCAATTCCAATGATAATTTTCTGTTACATGCTGCATCTCAAAATGAAACGTTTTCAGTTATTATCTAGGCCTATATTTCGCAACAGCAACTGTTGTTCAGTATATTTTCTGACACCGACTACCGAAGTTTATCACTAATCACGACGAAGCATCAGCACAACTCCCTGAGACCATGAGAATGTTATCTCTTGACTTCATCAACCCTGGCGTGAGCATATCAATTCAAGTGAGACGGCAGAGTCTGGGAGAAATAATTGTTTATTGAATATGGTCTCCAAGGATATGAATAGGTTAACCATGAGGAAAATCATATAGAAAGTCCAGAAAATTGTGTGAACAACAGGAATCTGAACTGAATGACAAAATATTTATGATTATCAATTGATAACTGTCAGAGCGAGGAAGACATTTTTACTGAAAACTGAAAAATTCCTGAGCAGCTAGTCAATTGGCGTTTTATCAATTACTGGGACACCAATAAGGATTGCATAACCAATGTTTTAACGTCTGGATTTAAGACTTTTCCCTTCATCAATTTTACAATGCGGCTATTCAATTGATGTTATAAGCCTCTATCTCACTTACAAAACGTAATTGCATGCGTAATTGCGCGTGCAAGCATGAAGTTATGAGCATTTTTTCAGGATTTGAAAAGAATATAAAGAAGTTACACTCTGTATTTTGGAACTCTGTAAAGTACTTGCACTTGTACTTAAGTACATTTTCATGGTAATTTGTACTTGTACTTGATTTATTTTCCTTTACATGTACTTGTACGTTTGTCAAGTACTTTTATAAATGTACTTGGAATTTCAAGTGCTCAAATTCAAGTACTCAAGTACTTTTTGGCAATTTTTAGAGTTTTCGAGTGAGCCTATATGACAAATACACCAATGCATTTGCCTGAGAGCGCTGACTCCCTGTCCTCTTGGGATTCTCAAAGTTGCAAATATCCCACTCTGGCTAGTTAAGCATTAAAGTATCTTGCCTCACCCGCCTTGTCTGCTCCTGTGGAAAAAATATTCAGCATCGCTGGAAAAGTTTTTAGACCAGATCGCTGTCGAATTAAAGACCGAAATTTCGGAAGACTGATGTTTATCAAATCAAGTGACTACTCCTCCTAAAATGTTATAAGCTTCATACTTGCATCACGCTGTCAACAACAATAGTCTTACTTGCTCCATGAAATAGGAATACATGTATCTTCATTTTTCAATCAAGTGTTGTTTTCAGTTGTCTGTCATGTACTACTTCATTTTTGTCACTATACTATACACATGTATTACTCACAGCTTTTGTTCTGAACTTGACTAGCACCAACGCACAAACAGAAATAGCAATACAATTTGAGAATGCTTTGCGATTTAACTCGGTAATAATTATTCAGTACTTGTACTTGATTTTCAGTACTTGTAATTGTACTTGAATAAAAATTGGACCAAGCACATCTACTTGCACTTCTATTCATTATGTTTTCAATGTACTTGTACTTGTACTCAAGTACAATCGAAGTACTTGACCCCAAGCCAGATTAATACAGTACCTTAAAAGCTCAAATGCTCCAATATAGGAAAACTTTAAATCATAAGTGTCAGAAAAAGAGAAGGTCCCTATAGCTGTTCAGTTCATGCTTGTTGTTGATTGTTGGTTTAAATCTATATTATAAACCCTAGGATTCTGCGAAGCGCAGATAATTGCAGAAAATGCAGAAAACGATGGAAATCTCAGAAAAACGAAGATTTTCTACAATTTGAATAAAAAGTACGTAGACCTCTTTATTAATGCTGTTTTCGATTAAATGATGGCATATATATCAACTACAGATCTTTATCTCCATTATATTATCACGTGCCCATGATCAGTATTTTGGATTTAATTAAATTATCTACACTTACTGCAGATAGTGTAGATGCTAATAGCGCTGATGTTGAGTGATCTTTTAGTAGTTTCGTAATGTAGATACATGTAGGAGACAAAATCTTGAAGACGACAACTTAAAAGACATGCTGAAAGTTACCCTCGACTCTCTCTCTGAAAATTTGATCCATGCCTTTTAAAAAATTCGTTTGGAATTCCGACTTTTATATGTACACATACAGTGTAGTACCAGGCATCATAGGACCACGGGCATAGGATATGTACATACGGAATATTGAACCTATGCGGTATATATGATGAGATATAGGCTTATTATATCGGAACATAATTTTATTCAGAACAAGCTTTTTCAACATGCAGTTACCTAATAATATAATAATGCGAATTATACGAGCCTTACTCGTTGCAATTAAAAGAAATATGGCTAAATTATGTACAAAACGCTAGATCCGAAATTTCGAGCGCAGAATCCTATGGTCCCTGATTATAAATGACTTCTCTAAGACACACCAAGGTTGCTTGCATCGTAGTCATGTGCAGAATTGATGCATGCATCATGATTTTGTTCGTTTGACAGCTGTTCCAAAGTATTCAGAAGGACGAATCAGCAGCTGTCATGTTTCTTTGCAGCGAACAGTGCTGCCGATGCAAAATTGATGGCATTTAGAACATGAGAACTGATAGACGACATTTTTCTTCTTACATTTATCACTTAGGGTCAAGCACATGATGTAGGCTATAATGAGTGAAGCTCCTTTGTGGTTTGACCATTTCTAAGAATCCTTAATTTGAATTCTGCAGAAAGCCAGTCAGAAGGAATATTTTTGTCCATTATACATCGTATTATCAACCATAACAAAATCTCATTTCATCAAACACAAAAAACAAAGAATTGCCGAACGCTGCTCCAGTATACAATTAAAGTATACAAAAAGCATGAAAATGAGTTCGATGATGTTCTTCTCAACAATGAACACATCAGAAATTATCAAATATTCTTCTGAAAGCAGCAGAAAATATAAACGAAAGAATATCAATGAATTAATGTATTTTCCATTCCTTTACATATCTGACAATGTAGACACTCACAACAAAATCAACGTTCCAACTTAACGTATTGCCTTGTGCTAGACCCTAAGAAATACAAGAAGAAAAAAGTTGTCTTCCAGTTCTCATGTTCTCAATGTCATCAATTCTACATCGGCAGCACTGTCCGCTATTTCCGTATCCACTACAAAGAAAACATGACAGCTGCTGATTCGTCCATCAGAAAACATTGAAACAACTGTCAAGCAAAATTATAATTACATATTTATCAATTCTGGCACATGACCACGATGCAATCAATCTTGGTCTCGGAGCAGCTTTTTATACAGATAACTTTAAACCAACAATCAGCAATCAACAACAAGCATGAACTTGGCAGACACAGAAACTTTCTCCTTTTCTGATACTGTGTAATCCAGTGCTGCTTACCTTATACATGCATGTATCTCTAGTCCTCAATTCCTTTATCATTTCTTCCATGTCAGTTTTATGACATTAAAGTTTGAATCTTATGCATAACGAATGAATGATAAAATCCTTTCTAAAGATGATCACTAGGCAGTGTTCGAAATTGACTGCAGTAGTAATTACATGATCAAATCACACTTGACTCTTCCTTTTCAATAAATTTCTCGGTTTTTCTTGGATCAAACTTCGTCAACAATGCAAACTCCTCAGAATGCGCCGCGATCGCATCGTTTAATCTTCTAGCCAATTTACAAATAAAACTGTCTCCCAAAAATAATCACCAGACGCGAAACTCTCTATGAGGATCTTTAAAACTCTGCTTCTCAAGCCGATGATGTTTTACATGTGCTTGTGCCGCCCTTCATTTTGCTCGGTAGGAAACTGATAGATTCTTTTCATTCGGGCATAGCGGAGAGCAACCTACCTCGTGCTGAAATGTGCAACTCTACAATTCTCTAAATCAGAGGTAAGCGTAGCTGTAGCATTGAACAGGCACACTAGTTCTTTCGATTAGAATTTACTGATATGCTTGCTTCATCAATTTCTTGTAACTTCAAATAGCGTTGTACTCGATTTTCTCAATGAATGAATTTTTATTAATCTTGCTTACAAAAACACAACATGCCGTAATTGTGTTATACATCAGTATGTAGGCATGAGGTTATGAATATTGTTGCAGGATTGGCTATCAAATCCATCTAAACACCAACAGAAGACACTTAAGGCTGATGATATATTTCTAAAGCAGATATTCAGTAGCTTGTATAAGTAGGGCTAAATATTAAATCGCATGACAGCTTTGAAAAATCTAAATTCAACAAAGCACATGCTTCCGAATCAAACCGAATCAAAACCGTTGTTTTAAAACAAGTTATGTTGTTCTTGAACCTTAATCGTGACATGAATTGGTCATAATTGTCAGTTAAGGTATATTTTGAAAATGAATAGACCTGTAGCCTATATCTCCCCAAACCAGACCACCAGCCTCATGAATGTGTCATGTCGCTTCATAATCATGGTTCATTTGTATGTATCTAAGACTGATCGCGCAGATGTCTTACTTTATACAAAGATTGCCGAGAGCGCGAACGACTGCTGTGTTTGCTTGAAACTGATCGGACAGATTTGAGATCAAAATCACCCATTTTCGAAATTGCTCATCGAAAGTAAACACCAAGCTTTTGTCATAACCTGCAAAGAAAACAAACGTGCCAGTGGACATTTTTCATTTACTGACCGCCATAAATGAAATTTGTCTGTGATTGATAATGCAACTTCAATACGATTTCTAGCATCTCAATTCAAAATTCAAAAATCTTCAAATCCAATTCACATTCATATAGGTACCTTTACTTACTTGTCACATGCATGATTATCAAATTTACACAGGAATTAAAGCAGAAGATAGAGATGTGCGTGCATATCGTCCCGTGCGCAGATAAGTGCACGTCCTACTTAAGCTATCAACAATCTTATGTAACTCTCTGCCATGAATATAAAGCCTTGTCTCGCCCAGCTGCGATAATGAATGATGCCTTTTGATCACGCGACATACTTCCCAACAGTCTCAGCAGCATATCTTAACATTAGAGTGAATGTCACTGTGATGAAAATGTGACAGGTAGCATGTGCACAAAACACAAAAATGTTTACCATGAGTTGGCGCAAAATTCCCGAGTGTGCACAAAACTGTCTTGAAGATTAATTAGTCGACGGGTTTTGAAAACTCAACATTGAATCATGATTTTATTCGAAATATAATTAGGCCTATCTTGTTTTCCAAAAATAAGTATCCACCAAATCATTAACATATTGGGAAAAAATCGATATAAAAAGTGAAAAACAGGATTCCAAATCCGGCGAAAATCCGGTCAGATTTTTGTTGCACAAGTGGTTGTAGTTTTTTGTTGTTCAAATTTATATTGATCTTCTATTGAGCATAGAAGTGTAATAGATAAAAATAATTTTATTTCTGATTTAGAGAAAAATTTCTTTTTCAGTCTCATGTCGATAGACATAACAGCTATCTAACATGTACAGACAAGACCGGATCAAGCAACAAAAATAAAATACTTAAGAATTCAGCACGAGAAAGGTTTCAAATTCAACAATTGGCAGAAAGTCTATGACCTTTCATAATGTAGGCCCCCTAGGACTGTAACACAAGAAAGACAGACTAACAAATTATTCAATCAGTGCATCAATATACTTCCTATCTCCATGCGGGGCCTAAATGAAGGCTTATAATAGACAGACCCTCATATAAAGGCCTATATACCGGTTATTTAACTCATCGAATTGAAAAATTACCGCCTAGGCCAACTTCTTGGTAAGATGCTCTTAAGTGTACAACACTTTTGAGTGTGGCCAGTGGGCCATTGCACCGCTTGCCAATCAGAAAATGACCAATGCCGATATTGGATTATGCGTATAGGAAATAGGTGAAAGTAGGTTGAAGACGAAGTTTTGATGAAACACGATTTATGATGCCTAAGCATAGCCTATAATGTTTATTAAGGTTTGGAGAAATGTAGGTTATGACATATGCCCAAAATTCAACCATTGACACGCTTCTTTTCCTAAATTGACTTCAGAAGGGTGATTTATGGAAGACAAGGAATTGTGTGTTGCACCCTACTCAGATCCTAAAAGCATTCATTGATTCAATACCAAAAGCAGCCCATATGACCATCAAGCACTCTATACAGCCGAGCCTATAGGGTACTGAATGGCAGAAAACAACATCTTAAATGTAAAAATTCATTCATCTGTCCTATAGGCCTACACCACAGGCTCTAATAAGCGAATTCTAAATTGTCATTGGTGGAGCGATTTATATCATAGTTAGCAGCTACCGGTAGTGCAAGCCTATACAGCTAGGTATATAAAGGCTGCAATAGCCTGCAGCTGCATTGGCCTACCTATAAGATCTGCATACTAATGTGTAGGTCCACATTGTAGTCTTGCAATGTATAGCATGTGCAGCCATATATGATGTATACCCGGCATATGTTCGATTTAGGCTTTAGGCCTACATGCCGATACTGACTCACTATGTGCTAATTATAGCATATTCGGAAATCTACAATTGTAAAAAATCTGTCTACCCTAGCCAAAAAAACATCTCGGTCACCGAATTTTGCGAAGGTGAAAAATCATCACGATCCATGCATTGAAGAGTGAAGCATGCATATCTTGCCGAAATTGGAGGTTTAGACAAAAAGGCTGGTTCAGGAGTCAAAAGTGCGCTTTGCTATTTGGTTCTAATTCTCACTCATAGATAAATTTGGATGTCAACAAAATCTTCTGATACTCGTCTGAGATTTCCTTTTGGTAGCGATGTTAGTAGAGTTGGAGTCGCGTCGCTACACGTCACTCTTGATGAACCTACAATATTACTCAGTAAATTGGGCTATGAATTTTGCCTGTCTCGTTGTATATTATCACAATCCAACTGCTACGCCAATGTATATCATCCAGCAAGAACATTCGTGTTCCTCTCACTAATTGCGAGACAATTCACATCACCTGAAATAGGTACATGGATTATGTAGAGCAAATCGAATGAAAGATATTCATACGAGGCTAAGCAATCCCATTCTTGAAGAGCATTGTATACGGCCACTCCATCTATTTTCCTTAATGACACCATAATCGGCCTACATCTCTTGAATTTCAGAACGGCTGCACTTTCAGCCTGAACTATCTACGGCATTTAGTGACCTAAAAATAGTAAGCCCATCGCGAAAACATGGTTGTCATGCCACTGAGATACTAGGAAAAGTAACTAATTGAACACTAAATCAATGCTCCAGATTATTTTAGGACATTTCAACATTGCCAACATCTACGAGATATACTAGGATCGAGTTGATGACTTTTTCTCAACTGGGACTATCCTCGTACTTATATCATTTCAGGCGAATTCATTATCTGAGAAAACAGTCATTTAACAGAATGCTTCAGGAAGATGTACTTAGAAATGTGTAACAAAAGTTGAGTAACAGACATGCACTCAATACTTACACTAGTAGTACCACGCTGTTAGATCACTACAAATCAACATGCTGAAACCGATTTTCTTCGATTGGCCAAAATGCATTCAAAAGTTCATAAACTTTATAAATAGGATGGTAAAATAAACCTTGAAAAATAACGAATGATCCGAAAGCTGTTGCTCAATTTGAATCGCGGAAGATTTCTACATTGAATTTTTCGTTGGATGTTTTGATGTTCTGTTTCATTTTTTCTCTGTTAGATGAATACCATAGACATCGAACATCTATGATGAATACAATTCAACAAATCCAAACTGACCATAATCTAGAGCATTTACTTAGTGTTGAATTATTGAAGTTTCCTAGTATCTCAATACCATGACCAAAGACATCGAACACTAAGCATTATAAGAACGATGTTTAGCTCTTGGTCGAACTAGTTGATCAACCTAGTTGTTGATGTCTATGAGCATTCTATGAGCATGACAAGCATGATTTCGCAATGAGTGTAACATGCATTTTTATGTCATCAAGTACCGTATAGAGGGCTGAAAGCATAGTGCATAGAGTAGGGATATTTGGGTAGAGTGTCGACTCATAAAAGTATCTGTATACAGTTAATTTTTTATGTTTAAAGATTGAGTTTTTTACGGAGATTACGTTCCCGTGGTCTAGAAATTATTTGAGCAGTTAAAAAAAGTCAAAATTTTTCAAATTTATATACTACCGACATGGAAGCCCCTTTATAATTAGCATGAAAAAAGTTGGATATCAAAAAAGAATGAATGTTTTCTAATAAGCGTCCTAAATAAGCGGAAATTAAGCTGATTATCAAGGGAATTTCATGATCCGTATTATAATGGATGTCCTCATGAAAAAGTCGCGATATTATTCATGCTTTCTTGGATGAAATTTTAAGTTTCTATTTCAATTTTCACCGGCAGCATGATTTCATGATTCACTGAATTCATGCTTTATTTCTTAAATCTGAATAGTGATGTGGACCCATTTACATCTTTCACAGTTGATTGAAATCATTGTCCTTGATTCTGTCGTTTGCTCTACCAGTGGCAGTTGCTCATGCATGGTCTTAGGAAATCTTAGGAAGATTCTCTTGAGGTTCAGCATGAAATCAATAGCAGGTCAACGGAGATGCTAATTTAACAAACATTACCTCTCCAAGGGTGTGATGACATTTCTGCAAAACTGCAAAAATTTGCATATCTCACATTTGGTGACAATACCCTGCACCTGAATATCTCTTTTGAGTTCCTTTAATTAAATTGAAGGTGTATACGAATACACATTGGGGATTTAAAAAATGCGGAGCTAACACTCTACCTAATATGAAACCAATTCTATGCAAGCGACTTGCCATTGGTAGAGCAAAATAAAGTATAAATCAAACACACTGATTTCTACTAGCTTTAAAAGATCCACATCAACATTCAGATTCAAGCAATGAAACATATTGGTGAATCATAAAACCATGCCGATCAAAATTGAATTAAAAGCCTGAAGTTTCAATATCCCATAAATTGTGCGTTTACAGCCGAGGCAGCAATGCACACCAATGAAATGGGTCTATAACTCTTGATTTCATCATTATTTCTAATAAAGCGATCTTGAAAATGGAAGATTTTGGGAAATTTTGAATTTTTGTGTTGCGTTTACTACCAGAGCCGAGGCATGCACACACCAATAGAATTGGTCCAAAACTCTTCATTTCATAATTATTTCGATTAAAACGATCGCAGCAATTACACAAGTCCCGTCCGCGAATTTTTGAGAATTCTTTTGCCATCAGTGGCTTGTGGTAGTTTGTTAGATTTTAATTATCACATATACACCGTTCAGGATAATGAGTAGTAAAAACTCTGCCCCACTTGCGACAGATAGGTACATGGATGGGTACATGTATAATTTAGTGTTATCAATAGGTACATGGATAGGAACATGTATAATTCAGTGTTATGAATAGGAACTTGTATGAGATCTGTTTTACTGGATAGGTACATGTGTTTGGTACAATCGGTTGAGTACACTGTGTTTCGGAACGTCTATGATCGAACTTGTGTGGTTTGGTTCTGAGCACTTGGGTACGTACCGATAGACGTCCGTTGTTTGATTTTGAATGGGTTTGCTCAATTGCGACTATTGTGACAATTATTTTAAATGTAGCACTATTTAGATGTGAAACTTTACTGTGCAGCTATGATTTAGTTGCTCCCCAATAAGAAAACCAATTCCAGAACTATGTTTAAAATGAAAAGACAAGAGATTTACAATGTAAGTTTAATTTAAGCGTGAAAAATAAATGATGGGTACAGGTCACGTCCCTCAGGCGACTCCATGATCTTCAGGAAGTCATCACACCATTCATGAAATGTCTGATTATTGCTAAAGTCATGGTCACACTCGTGTACCGGACACTTCACCGGTAGTCCACTCCGCCTTTGAAGTGCTGACACAGTCAAGGTTTTCCACAGGGCCACTTTGCAGCCGCAACAGAGATGCACGGTCATATCCAACTGACCTCCCATAATGACTTGGCTGTCATTTTGAAAATAAAATAGTGGTTTTGAGGACATGCTTCTTGTTATGGAACGTTGAGGATAAGTACTTAACAGTTTGGAACAATGACATCCTTTATATAGTTATATATTCTTTAGGGAAGTTCGGTACCTCTCTGATTGGCTGTTGGGATTTCCTTTGTTTAAAAAGTATATAAGTCCGAGGTTTGTACCAATTCTTATCAAAGGTTCTAATCCTCACGTTTACAAGTTACAATTATTTTAAATCTACAAGTCATTATGGATCGCAAACAGGAAGCCGCAGTTGAGAACGGTACTGCTGATCGTACCACTTCGCCAGTGGAACGTACCAATACACCTCCCCAATCTCCGATGGAGCGATCGACAACACCAAACGAGCCGGTGGTGTTCACCCAAGCCCCTGCATCGCCCGACTACTCGAGTGATGATGGTGAGGATAGTGACGTATCAATCGAGACGATGCGTCACATGAATAAGAAGTCCATGCGAACGGCACTTTATGGAAGGGTCACTGTCAAATTGAAGAACGCGCCGAAAAAATACCACACGAAACGGGTCTTCATTCGAATGGAGCCGAACGAGCGGAACCTCACAACCGCTCTCGAATTTTCGGTCATCGACCTTGACACACCACGTCGCTGTC
The DNA here is from genome assembly GCA_907163375.1 of Prostheceraeus crozeri. Classification (NCBI taxonomy): domain Eukaryota; kingdom Metazoa; phylum Platyhelminthes; order Polycladida; family Euryleptidae; genus Prostheceraeus; species Prostheceraeus crozeri. Next base: position 110,127 of record CAJQUW010015005.1, read on the forward strand.
CCTGTGCGCCCAAAAAGACCAGGATCCATGTGCAAGTGGACTTGAAAAAAATTGTACCCTTTCCTTTACCTTGATGATATTTAGTGTGTTTTTTTCTTGATCTCTTCATTTAATATTCATTTGTATATATGAACAAACTTGTTTTATCATTTCACAAATCGGTCTTCAATTAAGGTCTGAATGGGAAAGGGGAACAACTATCTACAATTAATGATGTTCAACAACTGAATTAAAACAAAAAATCAAATATGAAGACTTCAACTTGAAATAAATAGGAACATACGTGTATAACTTTTAAAGAAACAGTTATGTTGTTAATTTTAAAATGCTTGTAGCAGTCCTAGGATGATATCATACATGTGTCATGCACGACACCATAAGAATGAGAATGAAAAGACCTTTCGAATGATATAAGGTATGCACCTATTCGATGGGAAAATCCTAGTTGTATGCAATTGTATGCAAGCAGACAAATGTTAGATTTTTAAATTCACTAAGTTTTTAGCCCATTCTTTAAAGACATGTAGCTCTCTAGTTATATGTCATACAGGTGTCATACAATACACCATTAGAATCAGCATGAAAAGAGCATTCGAATGATATATTGTATGTACCCATTTGATGAAAAAATCCTAGTTGTATGCATCTGTATGCAACTTGAAAAAATTCCAAGTTTTTTTACAAAAATGACTAAGTTTACAAATTTTCAAAGTTAAAGTTTTACAACTAAAAATGACCATAATATACAAACCTCTACACTTGACCTTGACCTTAGACCTGACCTTGACCTTTGACCTTCATACACTTCATACACGGCGGGGGGGCCTCAAAATTTCTCGGGCGCTTCGCGCACTCGAAAATTTATTTACCCATGGGTTCCGGGTGCCATAGATACTCTTCTTGCTTCCCTAACCCTAAACCTAACCCTAACCCTAAACCTAACCCTAACCCTAACCCTAACCCTAACCCTAACCCTAACCCTAACCCTAACCCTAACCCTAACCCTAACCCTAACCCTAACCCTAACCCTAACCCTAAACCTAAACCTAACCCTAACCCTAACCCTAACCCTAACCCTAAACCTAACCCTTACCCTAACCCTTAACCCTAACCTAGTATTTTAATTTGATTATTTGAATTTTGGCGCGAAATTCTAATTTTCGAAAAAGTCTTTAAATTTGATTATTCGAATTTTGGCGCGAAATTTGAATTTTCGAAATTTAGCGCTTAATTCAAATTTTAATGTTCTATTCAAACCACACGTTTTATATCTTCAAATATGAATCATTATATGACTATTAATAATAACATGTATATCAAATAATGTATCAGTCCATCAGTTCATATTACTTTGAATTCACTCTACTGTTTACATGTAGAAATCTTTCAACACATATGATGGCACTTACATTTCTAAGGTTAAAAATAAACTAGCTGTTCCATTTCTTGTTTGAGTTATTAATTTTGTTTGACCGTACCAATTCCAGGATGTGATGTCACAAGGTCTTTGTTCATAGTTGCTTTGTCAATTTCGTATATAAAAAAGTTGCACACAACGAATTTTCACTCATTTTCAAATAATTCAGTGTCCATAGCAGACGTCGTTCTTCGTTCCTCCGTTCTCCGGTTCTTATTACAATTCTCAAGTGAGTTTCATTGTCATGTTGTGCTACTTTATAGGATATTCGGGAGTAGGAACATTATTAAGTTTTTATAACCAAATAGCTTTAAATATAGAAGCTTGGGTTTTAGGATAGGAACCCTTTATGTTATATTATTAACCATGTGTTTTTTTTAATTTTTCATCCTATATTAAGTCATTGAGCGAGAGACATGAATATATCAGTTTAAATGTAAGTGTATTTGAATCAACAAGATTCTCACAGTTTGTAAATAAATAAAAAGATACCTAAATAAAGCCTTCATCCATTTTAAATATTCAGTATGTCATCTGCTAACAGATGTATGAAATTCAAGCTTGTTTAATTAAACAAATTGAGGATTGGTTGAAATTTTCGAAATTTCACTTTCATTCTATTATATTAAATTCGAAATTAAATAATAGTAAATCAGCTGTTTCCCAATTTCAACTCTTATGAGCTAACCCTTTTCGAATAAATATCTAATTTTCGACTTTCGGTTTCAATTTCAACTTCAAATTTTATTTCTTTCTCAGATTTCTCCAATATGAAAATAGCACTTAATAGAGCTTTGTTGATGGTATATAAATGCGTTCTCGTTTACCAAGAGATAAAATTATAATCAAATTTTTTTCCTGTTTAGAAATGGTCCGACATGAAAGTATTGCGCGACAACGGTTGATCTTTCACTATTGTGAAACATGCCGACTACCTGTTCGACATGCCAACAAGAGTGGTCACAAAGACTGCACATTCAAACAGGATTTCACATACCTCTATTGTTTAACCTGCAAGACATATGAGAGGAGCAACGAGAAGGTAAACAGCGACTCAGAAAAGGCCTTCATTGCCAAACATACTCCCTGTGCCCAACAGAATGGCCGGAAAGGCATCAACCTTACCTCCAAGGCAGAGAAAAAGAAATTGGAGAGGCTTTTTAACAAGGAAAGGCCGACTGAAGGCGTGCTCTCACAGGTGGACTAGCCTAGGCAAAGAAAGCCCCCAAGTCCCGAGTACCTAAGAAAGTCCCCAAGTCTCGAGAATTTATTGATGAGACTTTGAGTGATTTTGATCAATTCTAAGCAGTCAATTCTTTTGAGCAATTCTTTTGAGCAGTCAATTCTAAATGCTAACTTGAACGGACAACTGACTCACAGTTGACAAAAAGTACTGCTTCCTTTAGATTAAAATAAATTTGTTGTTAACACATTTCAGGACATGGTGATGCCCCCACCGAAGAAAGCCAAGGTGTTGGTGCAGAAGAAACTGTCGTTCAAGATGTGAGATTCTATTTACTCAGGTTAGTAATCGTGTGCATAAATTAAATCAATATTTCATAAATATTTCAGTGTGAGGTGCCCCGACCGCTGAAAGTTAGTTTCGAAGACAATAATGCTGTGGAAAACTTTGGAAAGGTAAGAAATTAATTTGCTTGTTACTTCTTAATGTGAAATTGAACATGAATTTCTATTTTCAGCTGTTTCCTAGTGTCCAAAGGTATCCTGCAATACCTCGGTTGAATTCGCCGGAAAAGAAAACCATCTCAAGTCCCGTAAGTGTGATTTTCATGGTCTACGATTCGATATCAGACAACAATACCTGGAAAAAACTTTACATGTATATAGTCTATGTCTATAATAATTCTCATTGATGTCTATTTAGTTATAAAAATATTATCACATTTTCGCTGCAGGCTGTACGATCTCTGTCCCTTAAGAGACATCAGCGGAGCTTTCTGTCTACGCCGGCGACCACCACATCCATAGAGGATAACGAGGAGAGGCCCTACTCCATTCATGAATCATCGGGCGATTCATCATCATCTGATGACGTCTCCACCACGTCGTCTCCAACATCCTCATCCGATGATGATAATTTGGTTGCAAATGTAAGTATAATGCTTAGATGACTGCATGAGCAGAGAACTTTTCCATTGTAATTTAGAAACCCGCTTTAGTATAAATTTATTAATCTGCAATAGATCAATTTATCTTCTAGAATGATTCGATGGTTCTTTCGGAGGATGAAGGTGGATCCAATCGAAGGACAATCGAGCTGAAGGTATGTAAAATTCACATTGAGAGTTAATAAATGTCAACAAGTTAATTTTAATTTATGTAATTGAATCTACGTAGTGTTAATTTTAATTTTGATAAATGTTAACAATTGCAAATAGTTCACAAACAATTGTTCCTTTTCGTTTACAGGACTCCGTGATGCATGCATCACAGGAGGTCTCCTTCAGCACCATCCGGACATGCCCGAGCTGGAGTGTCCGCCTGCCGCCGTCCCCAATAATCTGCTTGGCTCCATCATGCCCTGCACGTCTTCCCTTGCCAGTATCTCCTCCGAACCCATTACCGACGCCAGGTGCAGCTCCTTCCTCCCCGGTACTACTTCCCACAACACCTCCCCAGTTGCAGCTCTACCAACGTCGGATGTGACAGCTCCTCTCCCAGTGCGGGATTATAACGTCGACGTGGACGCAACCTCGACAGAAGAGGATATGTAGACCAAGTTGCGTCTCTGCCAGGAGCGCCTACAGCAGGCAGAGGAGCGGGAGAAGAAAATGAAGGAGGAGAATAGAGGCTTAATTGAATCTGTGAGGAACCTAACACAATCCAATCTCCTGTTGGCCTCCCAGGTTTCAAACAGCCGTATTAATGAAAAGGAGACTTTAATTCACATTGAGTGCATGAACAATGTAATAAGAAAAGTGAGACTGACTCACATGAACGATTACAGCGTCTGCGCAAAAGGATGCAGTCATTTGAAGCTGAATCACAGCGGAATTGTAAAGTGTGCCAAACTTTAACTTTAACTTTTATCTTTCTTCATTTAGGAAAAAAGAAATTATCAAACATTTTATGTTTTCTCTTTGCATCAGATGGGAACACAAGCTATTGGCTAGTGATCACGTTGACGTCATAGGATGATAGATGTATATAAGGGCTTGCTAATTTCAATCCTCATCAATAATCATGGTTGTCTGTACCAAGTGTGGAAATGTATTTACTCTCATAGGCAATTTGCAACGTCATGAAAAATTTTGTAAGTTAGGAAAAACGTATCAATGTAGCAAGTGTCCATATAAGACGAATAGGATAGATAATCTTAAGAGACATAAACTTGTATGCAATAATAAACCGAATGATAGCATAACAGAGTCAAATTCAAATAATCAAAATAGATCTACTTCTAAGCCAACAACCAGCGCTTCAACTAACATACAAAACTTTATGCAATACTGCTCTCGGTGTGGCAAAACGTATAACTCTATAAGTAGATTTCGACAGCATATGAATGTACATAATACAAATAGTGAGATGAATATGCATAATAACTATGGAACTGTTAGTCTCAGCGAAAGCGCACTTAATGGCCATGCACGTGTGTATGATATCACACCAACAACACCTACTGTGGACATAACATCATTCTTAGAAAGCATGCGTTCCATGTTAGGGAATTTAGTGTCTGACTTACTAAGGAGCTATCATTTGCGCGGTCGTCTGATTGCACAAATTCGTTATGTCCGTTCTAATCCTCAAGAAGAAGAAACTTTTCTCGCAGACTTTACCTCATCATCCTCAAACTATATTTATGACTATGATGCTTGGTTTCAGGATCATCTAAATAGTCTAATAAATCATATTGAAGCCTTCACAAAAAAGGGTAGCAATTGGATTATAGATGATGTACAAAATATAGAGTTCAATGTAATAACAAGTCCAATGCTGTCAGGTGGACAATAATTTCCTATACCAAAGAAGTTAAAAAACTCTAAAGCTGTCATTAATGTTAATTCAAATGCAAATGATTGCTTCCTATATGCAGTTTTATCAATATTGCATTATAATGAAGTACCTTATTCAAGGAATGAAGTAAAATCATATAGTGAGTGGACATCTGAGCTAAATATGGAAGGCATTTCCACACCAGTATCAATCAAAGATATTCCAAAATTTGATCCAGAATTAGATAATTTTTTAAATGAAGAAAATGTTCAAAATATAGATGATGATGGTGAAATCGGCTACATTTTTGATTTAGATTTAGAGTATCCTGCAGCCATTCATGATGACACTGCCGATTTCCCATTAGCTCCAGAAATGCAGATGATTGAAAAGAGAATGTTTTCACACTATATGAAAAATCTATATGAAAAAGTAAGACCAAATACACATTTTTCTTCTATCAAGAAACTTCTGCTCCATCAATTCGATAGGGAAAATTATGTAGTCCACTACTCAATTTTAAAATTTTACTTGACCATGGGCATGAGAATCAAGAAGATTCATAGTGGCATAAAATTCACACAAAAGCCTTGGTTAAAAACATACATTGATATGAACTCTCAAAAGAGGGCTCAATCAAACACTGACTTCGAAAAGTCATTCTACAAATTGAAAAATAATTCTTTATATGGTAAAACAATGGAAAATGTAAGGAGAAGGAAAAAATTTAAACTAGTCAACAATGAGAAACAACTACTGAAATTGTCAAATCATCCTCTCTATGTTCAACACTAAATATTTGATGAAGATCTGGTTGGTATGGAAATGTACAAACCTTCAATAATTTTAAATAAATTAATATATGTTGGTCAAGCAGTACTTGACTATAGTAAGTTGGAAATGTATCAATTATATTACAATGATCTAAAAGGGTGTCCACTGATAAATAGAACGCGGCTTTGTGGAGGTGATACCGACAGTTTCTTCCTATGTTTATACACATCACCATCTGTCCGTCTGGAAGATATACTTCTATACTTCGGTGAAAAGTTTGACTCCTCAAACTATGACAGTCATCACCGACTATACTCAACTACAAACAAAGCTAGATTAGGTTGTTTTAAGGATGAATGTGCTGGAACGTTGCTTGAGGAAATGATCCTACTAAAACCGAAAATGTATTCAATGAAATATCTAGACTCTACGAATCATAGCATCAAACGTGCAAAAGGAATTCAGAGAGCAGCAGTTAAAAAATTGAAACATAATGACTATAGGAGTGTCTATTATAGTGAGAATGATACAACTGAAGATATGACAATTATAAATTCAAAAAATCACATAGTTAGCACAAAATCATTTAGTAAGCGAGGTCTTTCACTTTGGGAGGATAAGCGCTGTTGGCTGGATAAAAATTTATCATTACCATATGGACACTACAGCCTAGGTCTTCCCCCACCGTCGAAGAGAAGGAGATGCCTTCCTGTCACAGGTGATGTAGAATAAGTCTACATAAAAACAATATAATATTTCACTTGTAATAGATCTTGCGATTGCTGCATCTTCCGACATGTAGCAACACTTACTAATACATAAGTAGTCTTACTAAATTGAAATTTCTAAATCTTTCCGATATGTAGAAATGATTACTAATAAATAGGTAGTCCTAATGTGAATGAATATGTGAAGAATTTGTACTCAACATCATTCCGATATGTTGAGCTAATATAATAACAAACTTTAGGCAAACATTGAACTCAAATTTGAAACATAGCTTTCGGAACATGCCTCATTACATAAGAACATGGAAACTTAGTGACGTTCAAAACGTTCACATAACAAATTCTAAAAGAATAGCATTTCGTCATTCAATAGCAAATAGTGATCGAAAACATCGTGGCGTTTGCATTAGTATTGACTCATTGTCTTCACTGAAAGACTTTGCGGATCTCATTGACAACCATACACGCCTCCACGGAACTAACATTCAGAAGAAAAAAATGCGACCCCTTAAGTGAATATATATTCTAGAAGTACTTTACATGTGTAACACGGCTATATGTGTCACTGAAATCACAACCCAGCTTTTCCATAGATATATCGATTTTAAAAAATATACTACTTACTACTATTATTAAAAAGTAGTCAATCATAATTTTCTTTGATATTATGAAATATTGACATTTATTAGTTGATTATTGAGCTAATAATGCAAAAAGCATGATAAAAGTAGAGAAACAATACAATCGTGCGTCAATTCATGGACAATTTCTGAAAAAAAGACCAATCATTTCTATAGATGAGATTATCAAGTATTGATGTTAAGTTCTATACTCACATCATTCTTACTACTTTCATATTGATTTATTAATTTGAATAAGCTGCATCAGACATATGCCATTTTTTTCATTTTTGTAATGATTTACACTTAACTTGTTTTATGAAAATTTAGTAGAACATTTATCGATAGGCCTACGAGCGATTCAAAAATTATTGATCTATAATGCTACGATTGTATGTATGATGTACACACAATTATTTGATTATTTTATGTTTATTAAGCTTCAATGTAAATATTTTGTAATTGATAAGATGCCAAAATAGTAGCTTAGCTAGCATTAATACTTTTAATGAATATGTACCTTATAGCTAGGTACCGGTACCTACTATCTATCTTGAATTCTTTTGTTTTATACATGCACATTGAATTGAATTGTTATCAAAAGAGTTTCACGATAATTATGTTTTATACCTTTTATGCTCTAGTTAAAAGATATCATTCTATCACTAACGCTTTAGCTTCATTATTATCATGAGTGGTAAGATTTCTGGCTTGATACCATCTAAATGATAAAATCACGATTTCTTATAAATTAAAAACAATTAATGTATTCCAGCGTCATTGTATTAGTAAAAAGTCAACATCTGAAATTATGATGATGAACTTATTCTTTTAAATGACGTCCATTGTACCTGATCACCGTATCAAGAAGATTCCTATCGTGCTTCGAATGCTTTGGATCCACTTTTCCTGATGACTCCCAAAGACATAAGAAGTCTCGATGCACTGATTCTGATGCCTGTTCACTAAAATATCCCATGGGCAATTTATGATATTTGCAAAACTGCACAACATGATTGAAAACTACATGAGCTGCAGTTGTTACACTGATTTTCAGACGCATGTATGAGTTTTCAAAATCTCGAATTCTTTCCTCGAAATTGCCATAGAGCGTTAAAGAGCCGAAACATGAAATGCAAACTTCGTCGAACTTCTTCAGGCAAAATACAAACGGTATTGCGTCATACTCTTCACCGTGTTCCAGAAGTGACTGCAACAAGTCCAATTGTTTCAAGAGACGTCGACACATGTTGCCATTAAACTCGCCGAATGCAGTTGTGGGCGTGTGATTCCCACTATTTCATAGAACTCCATAGAAATGGAATTTGACTTAGAGGAGAATTTTTCCAACTCACTGAACAATTTGTTCGTCAAACGAAGTAGAAGATGTAACTCTGGGGGAGATACGTGATTAATAAAAATGTCAGAATTATTGCCGTTGATTAGAGGCTCGTGAAATCTTTAGCTGCAACCCTTCTTGAAATTTCACGCTGAGAGTTAAAACGAATAGCAGCTTCTCGAACTGAACCCAATGAGCGTACAGGGTGTCTTTTAGAAGATCGGCTGGAGAATTCGGACTTAGGACATTCACACCACAGGCAGGGATGAGATGAACCGTGTGCCTGTATTCCGGAAATTATGTTTCCCAATTTCAAATCAACAGCGAATGTTAATCCAATCTCCAATTTCTCAATATTCAGCAGCTCGAGTATTTGCTTTATGTTCTGATACGTCTCCTTTACATCAGGAACAATAGCTACGATTATGATCTTTTTCACACTTTTGTCAGAAAACTTGACATCTGCGTTTGTGTCATCTTGAAATATACTGAGGCAAAATTTCAAAAAACCGCCACCTCCATCGATTCCAAATTTGATAGAAGTTTCATCGATATCAAAACTTCTTTCGTCGCATACCACTTGCACAAGTTGTTCAATATCACAACAGTAGATCACACACTTGGTGACAATTTGAGAACCATCCTCAAACTGCAAGTATGAGAAAGAGAAATAGTCACTGAGTTTCCGGTCCCTTGCTCGCAAATGGACAATAGTGTTTGCCTCGACAGATGACTTTTTCTTCAAGACTTTTCGAATAAATGGCATTACTTTTCTCACCATGGCGTTGTTCGAGGCCCCAAGCTGAAGTTGTAGAGAATTAACGTCAGAGGAAGAAAAACTGGGTAAATCACACTTCCCCAATAAAGATGTTGGTAAATCATTAGACCGACGAGTATCCAAAGAGAAATTTCGTGTGTTCATTTGGACGCATTTTTCTCGGACAACCTTACTGGCAATGACTTCCTTGGTGCGACTATCAGTAGAATTGCACAATTCAATCATGTTCGAGCGTAAAGTGGATACATTGCACTTATCAGAGATTCCACGGCGTATAATTCCTTTACATGCAGGACAGAGTTTGACAACAGATTTCTCAAACTGCGGAAAATTACCAGTGTCATTTAGCAAAGATCGGGGACGGCCTTTGTGACGAACATTTACAGTTCTAGCTTTGACTCTAGCCGTTTCACAAATACGACAATCACAAATTGGTTGAGGAATGGATCGTAGGACACGAACATGTGGTTGAATCAAACTGAAGTCGAATACCTCTGGTAAGATGTCGATAGATTTTGCCCCCGTTGAAATGTTGAGTAGATCTGATCGGCACTTCGCACAAATTGCAGATGTCAACAGTCGTCGTTTGGGTCGTAATTTTCAATGAAATATGCTCGTATTCGATCAACAACTATCTGTGTGATATTGTAGTTGCCCTTTTCCATGCACACAATACAGACTTTCCTTCGATTTTCGGAATGATTCAATGCCCGCACATTATGTCCTGCTGCTGCAGCCATGATGTTGATGACAAGATTTCAAAAATAAATGATTGCAACTTCTTAAACCAATCGACAAATTCAAATTCTTTCGTTGTGAAAAACATTATAGAGCTATGAAATTCAATTCAATTCAAACGTCACTAAATAAACCATAGACATCTACTGTGCAACATTTTCAGTGATGAACATGGTAATATGCTGTTGTTAATTTGATTTTCGACAGGTATACTACCGTAGATATCAAAGATACATTGCAATGTTTCATTTTGTATGTAGACTAAATCTACATGTATACGTTGCAGAGGTTTTTGATTAAATCAATTTTAGGCTACTTCATCATACATGTATAATATCATTGATAAATTCTATCTGAACGACTCTTGACTGATTGGCCTATCAACTTTTACTACTTACTAATTTTTACAAGATAAGTTAAATGTAAAGCCATCATTTTCTCAATGACATAGTAGGCCTAAATGTTTCCAGTATCTAACATCGACCCTGTGACGATTATACATCTACAAATAAGTATTTATAAAGCTTAGTTCATAGTCTTACGCGCGTCTGTACGCGTTACGCTAACCTTCAGCAGTGACAAAATAAAGAATCAATAGCCTACTTGATAATCTTATCTATAGAAATGATTAGTCTATTTTTTCAGGAATTGTCCATGAATTGACGCACAATTGTATTGTTTCTCTACTTTTAGCATGCTTTTTGCATTATTAGCTCAATAATCAACTAATAAATGTCAATATTTCATAATATCAAAGAAAATTATGATTGACTACTTTTTAATAATAGTAGTAAGTAGTATATTTTTTAAAATCGATATATCTATGGAAAAGCTGGGTTGTGATTTCAGTGACACATATAGCCGTGTTACACATGTAAAGTACTTCTAGAATATATATTCACTTAAGGGGTCGCATTTTTTTCTTCTGAATGTTAGTTCCGTGGAGGCGTGATAAGACTCGGATCAAGATTCCTCTTGATGACAAGGTATGGATAAAGTGTGATTCATCATTCAAACTATACGTCTGTTCACCAAAACGGGAAGATGTTGAATATCGATTTTTTCGTTTCAGTGACGTCACATGGGAAACCTTTACAAGGGAGATACTACCACAGATAACGTCATTCATTAAAGATGGAGGACATCAAACGGTTGGAAGTTGTAAATCGGATGTTAACTACAAAAGCAAAGTCAAAACTCAATCTACAAGAGATCGAGAGGAATATACCCAACCGAAAACAATGGTTACTGATAAAACGCAAATTGAAGCCGACAACGAGCTTGCATCTTGGAAGACCCTCAATGTTAACATGGAGGATTCAGAGGAAGGATAAATCTCTCACTATCTATTCTTTCCAAATGGAACAATCCAATGTATTGGAAGGGTCATGGAGGGTGATCTCTCATATCTACACTTAACTTTGGAACATTTACTTGGTGATTCATTATCTGATTGGAAAGTGAAGACAATGACCGTGTTATGTGAATTACACTATCACTATGACTTCCGTAAAGTTACATCATCACATAATCTAACTTATGAAGTGGAGTTATTTCCAGCAGCTCAATTGACTAACTGGCATCCATATCATGTTCATGTGTTCCATAATGGAAAGATTTGTGATTAACCGGCATCAAAGACATAAGTGATGTACCTCCATCTTATGTGATTTGAAAAAATGTTTCATGAAAACCAAATTGTAGATTTTGTATATATGTGAATAGATTTTGTATATATGTGAATAGATAATGAAATATGAATATGTTTTTGTTTTCCTTATAAACCCTAGTTTTGGAAAAAAGAGAGCAAGTTAATGATACAGCATAAAACTTTATTTCAAAACTGTTTCAACATATTTAGTAAGAATTACATCATTTTTATCACAGTTTTTTGAAAATAGTTCTAAAGCACTTTTACAGTTATTTTTCAATGGTCTCTCGTTGACAAAATAGAATACATAGCCACCACACATTAGAGATGTATTACTTTGAAGTGGGAACGATGTCACTTTCCTAACAGTCCAGGAGAACCTGTTCATCCATGATGCGATATCATGTAAACGAGGTTGATTAAGAGAGTCAAAATATTCGGCAACTTTATAACGATTGATGTATACAGCAATCAATGTTTTCCGGGAAGATTGTTGGTATCCGTATTGATGATAAGCGAACACAGGATAGAAAGGAATTGAATCAGGTAAATTATCTCTAGAAAAGACATTGAGAAAATATTGTCTTGGAGTAGGGATGAGCTTTCCTCATTTTCCTCAAGATTTCTATGTTGCTTAAGTTACTCATCTCTGATAGTGACAGTCACGTCTCTCATTCTTGTTATCTCAACTTTGCTATCATAGATAGCATAAATGAGACAAGTAATTGTTTTCTTCAAAGGTGACTCAAATGATACCTCTAGTCGTAGATTTCCAGGCTTTGTAACTCCTACGCTTTCACCACCTAGATCTGCATCTGCTGTGAGGTTGTACATAATGAAGAAGTAGCCATTCTTGTACATATCCATTGTAATTCCATTTGAATCATCTGTATTAAACATGTTGAGGGCGGTGAAAGTAGAACCATATTCACGTGCGAATTTACCATCTTTGAAATTAGGCTCATATGATTTGCAAGATACAAATTATCCATCCTCATAGAGTGCTAGTTTGCTAACGTTAAAGTGTCGGAAATTAATTGGATTCTTTTCAAAAGCACCAATGAATGCCTCATTTTCCGCAAATGTGATATACACCGCCTTTGGCATTGCAGTGGGAAAAAGATTTGGGTAGGCATGTTAGGATGATCCCGCACCAATTGTGAAGTTTGTCAACACACTGTGATTAACTGGATACATTGCATTGTTTTTCCTCAGTCCTGTCGCATGCTCGTTGATGACTGACGGGTTCACTGTTACTCGCCTTACATTGAGCACGGCATTACTTATGTTGACTTGATAGTTTGTAGCTCCAAAAGCCATTAACGCGAACTCAGGATTTGCACGAATAAATTTTATTTGCATTTTAACCTGTGATAGCAGATAACTAGATTGACGATGGAAATCAAGATAGACGGGTCCTTTCAAGTATAATTCCTTTGAATCTGTTGTTAAATCCATTCGTCTTTTCAACCCGGTATTTGAGACATCATCAAATTTCCCTTGCTGATCATCATACCACCCAGAAACTTGCAAGTTTGACTGTTTAGCTTGCTTTTGAAATTGAGTCATTGTATGTATATATGCTCCATATGGATATGCTCGATCCCCTCCTTCAATCTGTTTGTCATTCAATATTAGATACACATCTTGAGAACAGACTGGCAATAGGAAGATTTGCTAATCCCACTTTATCCTTGGATGAATCGATATTTGTACCATCAGTCTTCTTAATTTGTATACACAACTCTAAATCAATGGATTGACAGTCAATATAATCTTGAGGATTGGCAGGTATATCAAACTGAATAGGCTGCTGGTTACAATCGATATTTGTTGTGGGGACTATGTCTACAATTGTTGAGGAGATGATGTCTGTCTGATGAGGGGGAGAATCGAAGAAACACAAAGCCGAATTGATACTCTGCATCGTATTAGCTCTATAAATATGTTGTGGTTCCTTCGTTTTGACTTGTTTCTAGTCGCTGTGGAATTTCGTTTGCGCTTTCTTGTTTTTTTTTTCACTTGACGTCTAGATTTAGAACGTGCTGCTCTAGTCGGCTTTTTACTTTTCCTGCGTCTTTGCTTAGTAACTCGACCGGATCAACTTGTCTTGACTTCCTACGCTTCTTCCGAACTGTACGTCTCGTCTTTGTTAAATCATCTAATGGTCTATGGCAGATTGCTGCGCGCGCATTTTCATAGATTCACCGATATCTCCATCACCTTGAGCGCATCAGCTGCAACATTTGCACCAAAATCTAAAGCCTGCTTCCAGCACGCTTCATGAATTGGTACGCCATACTTTTTGAGTGTTGGAAGAACCATATGTCTTAGTGCACCAAATATGCTCCTCCAACTTGTCGTCTACCTCCAACAAACACGGGATAAACCGCTCTGATATGAGTGGTCTACTGTAAATGCCTTGTCATTATGACTATTGAATAACTATGGAAGTCACAATAGCGTAAAGCCTTATTATCTTGACCTAATATGTAGGGTCAAAACAGTAACACCACCACAGAAACGGTATTACTTCTCCTGCGTTCATCATGAATTGATATGTCAATTTCTATTGATGAAATTTCGGCTGATTGGTAGAATACATTGTGTTAAAAAATTCTCGATTGATTAGTTGCTTCCTTACGGATGAGAGAGGAAATAGTGCGCAGAAGTGAAGCCTCAATGTCGCCAACCCTTGTATAATTCAATAATGTTACAATAGACGTATAAGTTACTTTATATCAACGCTCTAGTGATTGAGCTGTATGCTATTGATGTGCCTTCATAAATAGTTGATTTTGAGAATCCCAATGTGGTCGTTAACACGCTATCCAGCTTGATGAGAGAGTTCTTCCCTACCTTTACAATCATGTGTTTCTTATGTGGGTCATAAGAAAAGTGATATTCATCTGCATCAAGGTAATCTACACCAAACTCATTTAACCTTGTACACAATTCAGATGGCGTTTTCAAGCTTTCAATTTTCAAATTAACTCTTTTTACAAGTTCACTGGAAGTAGACAATTCATCACCCAATATGTCTTCGCTGTATACGTGGATATCCCATGAAGCATTTCTTGATGCTTTGAGTTTAGAAGAGGACAATTGAACCTTGAATGTATCATTTAATTCTGTCAACCAAGGTGCGCTTTCAAGGACCTTAAACATCCCAATCATTTCAGATCCGAATTCAATAACAGCGGACTCAGACTTTTCCAATGGTGTCTTTTTAGTAAAAACAATAAATTCTGCACTCCGTTTCAACAGTAAATAAAGTTACTTTCTCTTTCTTATATTCACAAGTCATTAAGTTTCTGGCACTGATCCTTGAAACTTTCTTGCAAAGTCGTTCAAACACTTCTAATGCACCCTCAAATTTATTTTTTACTCGGATGCTCCTTTTTTGTAATTTATACAATGGCACAATTCTACCATGACAAATCAGTGACTTTCCTCTCCGAATTCCCACCCACCGTCCAATTGTACCAATACCTTGATGAGAAAGTTGTTCTGGAATACCCAAAAGTATGACTCAAATCCTTACCTAATACAAGAAGAACATGCTTTCCCTTCCTTCATCAATTTTGTTGACCCCTTTATGATGGTTTGTGTAGAATTTATACAAAGTTCAGCTTGAAGAGATCATTTATTCGTTCAAACATTCTACGCATTTACTTTTCTGTATCTTGCACAGCTCATTGTCGGGAACCTTTAGAATCCAAAAAACTTGACGTTGCAAATGCCTTTTGAATTTTAATTCATGTTTTGGACAGAATGGTTAAAGATATGGGATTGAAAAAAGGATGTAAAGTTAGATGATGAAAAGCCCATGTACCATGTAGACTATTGTTGAAATATAGCGAAGAGCAATCATCCTTCTCTCGCACTTCTTCATTGTAATTCAACATAGTTGTTTCTTTAGCAAACTGATATCGTTGTAATAAGTAATTTCAGTTTTAGAGCAACCTTCATGGGGTCCATGCAGAGTAATTGGATTAAGCGAATTCAACAGAGTATAGAGTATGGTTTGTTACTTTGGGAATATCTTGAGGGTTGCTATTGCTTAGTTGTTCGTTTTGGTTGTTGAGTTGTTTTTTTGTTTCTTTTCGCAATTTTTTTTGTGTCTGTGTTTATGTTGTTTGTTGTTTTGGTTTATGTTGCTTCTTTTTTTGGTGTGTTTTTGTTTTTTGTGTTTGCTTTGGAGTTGTGAAGAATGATGTTGAAGTTAGTAGTAGAATGTTAAAACTCATATATGGAAGAAGTCAAAGTGTCATATTAGCTCAAAAAGTTGACGAGGGTTCTCCCATCTCCACATTTTGTAGATCCTGGTGCGTTATCCAGCTATTGAATGAATCAGGATATCCTTTCCATTTAACTAGATATTTCCTTTGATTCCCATGACCTTTCCTCTTAATTATTTTAACAATCTATACACCTCTTCACTTCTGTCTACTACTTGCAATTCATAAGAGATAAAATTTTTCGCTTTCAATTGGATTGCCATGGTATAATCTATTCAATTTATACATGGTTGGGTCTAAATTTTGTATTTACTTCATCCACAAAAAACTCTTCTTCAGTCCAATTAGGTAGATACCCCTTCTCAAATGTAGACTTAACCTTTGAAATCCGAACTCTATCACCAACATTAATTTTCTTTTCATTGGAAATGTTTTTCGCTTTCTTATCATACAAGCGAAGCCATACATCATAGATTCTCTGGGAAACATCAACTGGTTTTTATCTTAATGATTCGATGGTAGCTTTCATTGTAATTCTTAACAAATTTCTGCAGCTCACCTACCCAACCATGTGTATTTTTTGCAGTGAAATAGCGCCATATTTTTGTCTTCAGTGTGCGATTGAACCTCTCAACCATGGCAGCTTTATAAGCACTTTTGACACTAAACAATTCCACATTATGACTTTTAAGGAGACTTCGAACATGAGAGTTTTCGATTCCTCCCTTGCTTCGGTCTGTATTCTTGACGGAACACGCCCCCTCATTCGAAAATGCTCTGAAAAAGCCGCTTCAACTTCTGGTCCTCGTTAAGATTTCCGCGCACGTCCAAGCATAGCGAG